>JAMZAV010000945.1:0-249878 GCA_024449915.1 Sweltsa coloradensis
TGCCTCCGTTGATGTTTACTCGGGGCTCTAGCATCTAGGGGGGGCAGTGGTTTCTACGGGACTGCACCATGCTCCTGATGCTACTCGTGGTTTAAACATTAGGAGGAGGGTTTTACGGGACTGCACTCACTGCCTCTAATGCTACTGTGGCTCTTTAGCATCTAGGAGGCAGTGGTTCTACGTGGGACTTTAGGTGGACGCACTCACTGCTCCCTTGAGCTACTCGTGGCTCTAGCATCTAGGAGGCAGTGGTTTCTACGTGGACTGCACTCACTGCTTCCTAGATGCTACTCGTGGATCTAACATTAGGAGACAGTGGTTTTTACGTGGACTGCAATCACTGCCTCCCTAGATGCTACTCGGGACATCAAGGTCCTCTCGATCTCCGCCTAGCGGAGGATCGTCTAAACTCTCTAGGTTAGGTCGTCGCAGCAGGGCGAATTAGAAGCCATCTTGGTGATTAATTCTAGAGCGGGAATGTAGTTAACTAGTACTATTTCACGCACTTTGCATACTAAGTGAGTTAATTACCTAAAAAACTGGAGGTTGTCAACGACTTTCAATACCACGTTAGTAATCAGGATGAATGCCTCTATAACGTCATATAGTGATTATGTTTTGGAACATGTCGTCGTTGCTTTTCCCGGGAATGTACTTTTTCACGCACTTTGCATACTAGTGAGTTGATTACCTAAAAAACAGGAGGTTGCCAACGAGGTTGAATACCATGTAAGTGATCAGGATGAATGCCACTATAACGTCATATAGTGGTTTTGTTTAGACATCTGGTCGTTTTCCCTTAAAACGAGCATTTCCCGAACATATAGTACTTTTTCAAGCACTTTGCATATGAATGAGCTAAATATGTAAAAAAAAAAAAAAAAATGGAGGTTGTCAACGAGGAAAAAGACCTTGAATACCATGATTGTAATAAGGGTGGAATGCCACTATAACGTTATATGGTTATGTTTGTACATATCGTCGTTTTCCATTAAAACGAGCATTTCTCGGCGACATAGTAATTTTTCACACGCCACCTTGAAAAATACCGTCATTTACTAGTGTTTTTATGATTATTTGTGTACACTATTATCATCACATATTATGTGCTTTGGGCACAAGCAATGTTGGTAATAAATAGGAAGCTTCGCAAACCACTTTTTCAGGCGCGTTGTTGGATGAGCGTAATTGTTTAAGGGGTATTTTCACTGAAAATGAATGAAAAAAACGGCAATTTTACATTATTATTGTTTTAATTGCTTTTAAGTTTACTTTTTTATTTATGAATACATAAATGTATTTTGTACTGATATAATGCTAAAAGCATTAAATGAATTTTTTCATTAGCGCTGTATGCTAATTTACATGGGAAAAATGGCTTAACAGTACTGATATTAGGCCTAATCTAGGGCTGTATAGAGTGTTATTCATAACAATTTTAATCAATTTTAAAGAAGCCTAGATTAACAGGTTATAAAGGCCAGTGAATTCATGTTTAATAATAAAAAACTGAGCCTTTAGGCTATGTTGTACTCAAATTTACCAAGAAACAACATAAATAAACATTAAATGCTATTCTCTCAAAACTTTTATTCTAGCACATATTTGCTAAATTTTTCCTACTTCTAGCCTACAGTTTTTAAGATAAAGGTTAAATTTATTTTTTTAATGGCTCACAAGTCTTATTCTGACAAATTAACCAGACACTTTTTTGATGAGATTTATGGGTTTTTTAATTAAAATAGGGGAAATATAGATTTGTTACAAAAAAACTACATTTTTTCAACATGCAAAGGAAAAAAATCATATTTATCAAACAGAACGAAAATTATAAAATCGGTCTTGTGAATGTTTTAGAGTATTGTTTTTTTAATCTAAAACACCTTTCACTTTAAAAATAAATTTAAAAATGTAAGAGCCTTGGCATTTTTTTTCAAAACGCTGTTTAAATCGTAAAATTGCAATTATTATGAGAATAATTGTTTGATTGCGCTCAAATTTTACACCGAATATATTATTCTTAAAATTAAGGTTCTGTGAAAAAATCATTATAATCGGATAAAGCATGTAGGTGTTATAAGCAGAAAGAAATTTTAAAAAAATCGTAAAAATTGCGATTTCATGAGAAATAATTATTTGATTACGCTTCAAATTTCAAACGAATATATCAGTTCATTAAATTAAGGTTCTGTGAAAAAATCATTACAATCGGATTAAGCATGTAGGTGTTATAAGTCGAAGAATTTTTTTTAAAATCGAAAAAAATCGTAAAATTGCAATTTTAATAAGAAAAAAAATTTCATTGCGCCTCAAACAACGTGTCAGTTTATAAGTTCAGAGATTTCGAAGGCCTTTATAAAATTTCATCGCAATCGGAATATCGGTTTAGCCGGAATCGTGTTTAACAGACAGACAAAAAATATAGAAAAAAGAAGAAAAAAAAAACATTCCGGATTTTTTCTCCAGTGTAGTGAAATGGAATCTTCGCTACGCTCGCTACACTCATCCAAATTATCAGAAACAGGCTTTTAGAAATAAATTTTTGAAATCGTAAAAAAAATTGCTCATGGATATCCTACACATTACACTATAATAATATAACATAGGGTATTTAAAATTATTTCATTTTATTAATTACATTACAACAAATTATTATTCATTATTATTGGGTTGTCAATTTTATTATCTCGAAATGCACGCGATTCTTTTCTGGCCTCTACATCGTCATTTTGTGGTCAAGTTTTAGGGCGCGCTATAAGTAGATGTTCACTTTGCTTTTTAAAATTCGCTCTATTTCTCGTGCAAATCACCAATATGGCCGCTATACATAGTGGAACGGGTTGCGACGACCTAACTTCGTGGCCACACGAGCGAGTTAGACGAGCCTCCGCCAGGTGGCGGAGATCTAGAGGACCTTGGTGGCACGAGCATCTAGGAGGCAGTGGTTTCTACGTGGACTGCACTCACTGCCTCCTAGATGCTACTCGTGGCTCTAGCATCTAGGAGGCAGTGGTTTCTACGTGGACTGCACTCACTGCCTCCTAGATGCTACTCGTGGCACTAGCATCTAGGAGGCAGTGGTTTGGATACATGATCTCTGTGCGGATCTGTTGTTCTACGTGGACTACACTTTCTTATACGAGATACTTCCTCGCTAGTCTCCGCGTGGGAAATGGGTTAAACGCAAGTAAACGCTTCTCTCACATTTCCTCATTCATACAGTTTCCTTCCAAAGAGAGGTATACATACGGTACGGAAGTCGTAAGCTTGGCTGGGTGACGGGCTGCCGGTAGAGCCTAGTTACTCTCACTACATCCCACATCCAAGAGTACAGTAGATCTCACGTGTGTACCAACACATTGTGTAAAACTGTTCGATGCAAATGTAGGAATTAACCAATTGTGTGATGCGTGAGTTGTTCTAGTGTGGAAATTAACTAAGTATTACCTATTGTCTTCTGAATAACTGCCCTACGGTCAGGTTATACGCAATGGTTTAACCGAAGATTGTTTATTCATGGGTTTCTGTAAAGCATCAATATTATAAATTAATTCAGTTTTCTGTGTAGGGCCTACATATAAAATGCTTGATGTGCATGATTTTTAATTGCCGGAAGAAAAACTTTTCGAAATATTGCTACATAATAAAATAATAATAATAATAATAATATCGAACCCTATTTCCAACTAAGTCGGGTAGGGGGTGGGAGGGTCCCACCACATTCTTGGCTCCCCGGGGTTATCGAAGCCGGCTAGCCATGCCTGACGCTTCTCCCACATCATCTTTTTCTTCCTCTGCGTCATCAACTTCACTTTCTTCCTCTCCTCTGTCTGGGCCTCCCTCTTTTTCTCTGTTTGTTTCCTGCGTCTTCTTCATACTGTATCTTAGGGATCCTGTCCTTCTGCATCCTCTTCATATGTCCAAACCACCTCAGCCTTTTTTTCCTAGCTTAAAGTTTAAACTCCTACTCCTAGTTCTTTCCTTGTCTTCACACTCCTCATCTTATCAATCTTCGTAACTCCCATTACACTCCTTAAAATTTCATTTCCGCAGCTTGAATTTGTCTTTCTTCTTTACCCCCACTGGTCATGTCACTGCACCATATGTGAGTACCGGTACAAAATATGCTTTGTATATTAAAAGTTTGCATCGCCTTGGCACCTCTTTTTTCCAAAGCAGTTTCCTCACCAACTGGAAGAAACTCTCTGCGATAACCAGTACGCCTTGCAATCTCCGCGTCTATTTTTCCATCGTCGGAGATTATGCTGCCCAGGTATTTAAACATATGTGTCTACTAGTTCTTCCCCTCGAAGTACAATCTTTTTCCTATTCCCAGATTTCTTACTTTTCCCCATAACCATCACTTCACTCTTGTCAATGCTTATCTCTAGTTAATATAAAAAAATAAACAACACATTAGACCAACAACAGATTTTACTGTGACAGCCATTTCTTTTTCCAATGCTCACAGTCATGAGTGGACAATTTCCCAATTTTGATTTTTTAAACATTAACCAAGAAATACATATTTCTTTGTCACGTTAGGTCATTTGACCATTTGTTGGACATCGTAGTGAGATAGACGACATTGTATACTAAAAAGGTAGTTCCCGATGAGACGAACCAAAACTTCTTCTTCTTCTTCTTCTTCTTCTTCTTCTTCTTCTTCTTCTTCTTCTTCTTCTTCTTCTTCTTCTTGCTTCTTCTTCTTCTTCTTCTTCTTCTTCTTCTTCTTCTTCTTCTTCTTCTTCTTCTTCTTCTTCTTCTTCTTCTTCTTCTTCTTCTTCTTCTTCTTCTTCTTCTTCTTCTTCTTCTTCTTCTTCTTCTTCGTGTACCGTTCGTTCGTAGAGTGAGCTCTCAACACTTGCATAACATGGTCAAGGTCAGTGCCAGTATCAGCTGACTGGAAACAGCTGAGCTCAACCATGACATCTCCGTTAGCTGCTTCCTTTTCGTTCATCCAAGACTTTCGGTATAAAAACCAGATTTACAGTCTGTGTTTGTGGAATCGAAAGACGAGGTATAGATTTTTGTAATTTCCCGTGGGAAACCTGCCCACATGCCTAGACACAGGGGGCAGGGACAATTCTTCAGGTGTCTATAACTAGGTATTTGGAGTTATAGTCGTGAAAGAAATGACCAAGTGCAAAAAGAAACACTTGCGAAAAACTTTCAGTGAGGATTGCCGGTGACGGATATCGAACCAGTGATCTCCCGAATCAGAATCTCGCGCGTTACGCATGAGCCAAATCTGCCTGTGTAAGACAAAGTAATCCTGCACATGAGAAGAACGGAAGCGAGTGTGAGAGAGTAATTAGTTAACCTTGTTTGACATTTTTATTTGTGATATGGCACATAATAATAATATAAACAAAAATTGTTAAACTTACAAAACACAAAACTTACAAAATGAACAATTTATTGTTCATAAATAAGTTTTGACTGTTCATTGATTAAACAATTAATTATTGAAAAGCCAAAAACCAGAAAATAATTATACTAAAAAAGAGTAAACGTTAAAGCGATGTCGATGTCGGGCTAGCCAAAACTTGTGTAGCTTTTTTAGTTGATTTTATAGGTTTATTTGTACAGGCTATGTATGTCACATCATCCAATTAATAATACTTTCTTGTTTGTTTGTAAGTTCTAGCTATACATATATTTTTTAAACGGCATTAGCATTAAATAAAAGCATAATGTACTATTATGTTGTAAAGAAATATAATGTAAAATGTCTCAAACTGACTACATTTTATGAGCGCTTTTAGTTTGTCCTAATTTGTTTGTTATTAGTGTTGCTGAGATGTTTGAAAACAAATAGAAAGTGCTATGAGAAAATGACACAATTGGCGTAATCCTACAAAGTAAGAGATATATTTCATGTGATGTAAGATCTGTTCTAGATACGGCAAACCTCATGTTATCTACTATCCGAACTTTGAGATCTTCTCACTAGATGGGGACACTTAGAGCGCGCGTTCTCTGTGTGTGTTATGCCATTAGGCATTCAACACAGCACCTGGATTATACAAATAAAATTCTATACAACCTCCTCACAAAAGCATTTAAAATTATACCAGATTATATTAATTCAAAACAGAGCTGGCTAAGTTTTAAGTACAAAAAGTATCTTATGCAGTGTTCAAGACTTTATTACAAAGGAAGGACCAACCTAAATGACAAATCAACAAATCTGCATAATAATTGTTATTGTTAAATAAGTACATATTTTGTTTATATCTTAGTTCATATATTTTAGTATCTTTGAATTCTTATCGATGCAAGTAAAATATGAAACTGTTACCATTTTATTATTGTCATTTTGTCGCTGTATACTATTATGCTGTCTGAAGAATAATATACAATAATTAAGTAATAATAATATATACAAAAACCTTTATAATATATGGAGAAACGGAAAAGGTTTTAAATTTTTTAAACCGTTTCCCCAATTTCTTCTTTTCCAACTTTTTGAACAATATTTTTTTTATTAGGAAGGGGGAACGTTTACCCTATTTTACAACGTTTATTTAATTATTTATTTATCGTCTACCCTATATTCAGTAATAAAAACTGATTTATAACAGGTGAACTAAATTAAAGTAATTACATAATCGCAGACAAAATAATGAACTATAGTTAATTAAGTTTGAAAAAGAAATATTACAACAACAATGCATTATAATAAAATTATTTTGGTAACAAATTCAAATTAAGTGTTAAGTGAAATTAATTCATTAACCAAATACAAAAACGTTTGTTCCGGCGTTGAAATCTCTTTCTTGGAGTTCCCCCTGTGGAAAAATCTAGTCCCCTTCCTATGATCCCCAGGGTCACCCTAAACATTATAATTAGTTTTACTCTTGTTGCAGTTGCAGAGTAATGTCAACAAATAACGAATGCCAATCAGAAGCCATGTCGGATTTTATCGTGTACATACACACAGATGGATGGACACAAAGTGATGTATATTGACGATCTGGGTTCAAGGTTTTTGATTAGTATTGTGCACAGTTATTGATTAAGCTATTGCGGCATTCCAAAGAGAACACAAATTAATGTTTATATAAATTATAAAAATATAATCAAATGCACTTACTTTATCAGGAAAGTTTTTCTTTCACCGAACCCCGAAGAATTTTTCTTTTGGTTTGGGAATGAGACTCGATTTTTTACATTTTGCCAAGGGGGGTTTTAAATTTCCCGCAAATTTAAAAAAAAAAGCCCTAATTAAACTCAAAAAATTTACCGATCAGTGATCATAAAACTTTTCATTTAATAATTATTACGCACTTGTTAAACACGTACATCATCGTTCATTTCCGTCAGAGGCCGATCTCACACGAAGGCGTAACACCTGTAAGTGCAGCGCTTGCATGTTAATTCTAGAGTTAAAGGGGCCGAAAACATGACTTAAAACCTTTAAACCCATGGGAAAACATTCACAAAAAATTTAGTAAGCAACCCCTCGTGATTGTGCTAGTAGAGGAAGGGTTTAGTGGAAACATAATAAACCCCCGCCCCCAAAAGTCATCTTTTCAAAAAAAGTCGTGAGCAATATCGTAAAATTTAGAGCCCCAGTTTTTGGAATCACATGGGCAAATCTTGAGGGCCCAAATATTTTTATAAAACACATTAAAGCAGTAATAAAATTTAAAAACCCAAAAAATTTTTTTTTAAAACTATGTATGGAGAAACACTTTTTAATGTTAAAAATCACTTTTGTAAAATTTAAAATATTGAATAGGGCAGGGTTTGGGTTATATAAAAAAAAAACCAAAAAAAACTTGCGTACGTTTGGGAGGGACCATATAAAAAGGAACCCCTTTAAAAACACAATTAATTTTTTTTTTAAAACACGAAAAATATGAAGAATACTTTCAATCCAACAATTTTTTACCCATTTTCATAAACTTTTACTTTCCATTATATTCAAATTTTAAATAACAATAAGACCCGTTTTGCTTTGATTTTTTTAATATAATTAACTTTGATTTATGTTGGGAACAAATGAAGGAAGTCTGTTAATTGTAAGATCACACGCACACGTGGCTCGCGCGGCCGTACAACCGTTCTTGTAGCCTCGAGACGACAGACAGACTAAGCTCCGGAGTACACCTCAAGACTGGAGCAAGGCAAGTGAACGCGAGGTGGTGAGGGGGGGGCATAAGATACAAACAACAATATTATAATGTTGCCCTTATAATATTCTGGTCCCATAAATGCATGTAAATCATGATGTGTTCTTCTGTTTTTGATTGCCCCCTACCCCCTTATTCCCCGATGTCATATCTATAAAAACAAAAATAAATAAAAAATAAATAAAAAAAATAAAAAAAAAACATAATAAAAAAACTTTAGTAAAAGGTTTGGGGTTCTTGGGGAAAAGGGGGGGGGAAATTAGTGGTTTTGGGTTTTAAGTATTTTTAAAATTGCAGTTCAAAATTTTTAAAATTAGTTTAAGGCCCTCCCCAGTTTAAACCCAAACCTTTAAAAAATTCTCCATAGTTTAGTTCACTTGGTCCATGAACTCTGTTCTCAGAAACACTAAATTAGGGCCTATATAATGTTGCAAGTAGTCGATATTTGCATTACAAGAGTAGCCCTACATCCGTTGATTTAAAAAAAACTTTCTTAGTTACAAAAAACTTTGGGAAGTTTATTTAGTTTTTAAGTTAACCAAAAAAAATTTTTCTTTTGTATTTAAATTAATTACAAAAATAACCAAATGCCTGCAATAGGACGTGCCCAAATTCTCAAACGCACGAAAATACCATTTCTTATAAAAAAAATGGTCTAAAGAGAAGTTTCCCGAAAAAGAAATATTTTTTAATTTTTTATGCATTTTATTTTTTTTAAATTATAAAATTTAAAAGGGCCCCTATTTTTCCCCTATTTTTTGGGGATGTTTAGTTTTCTTAGAACTTGGTTTCTTTTGACACCAGAGAATTATTTTTATATTTAATTCTGTGCCACTGCCAAGTATGAACTTTATTTGAATCATAGATATCCTTTTAAAACCTATAGTAAAACTAGATTAGCAGTCTCCCAAAACCCCCGCCCCAAAAGGGGCGGAGCGTACCAAATTGAAGCGCCAATCCCTCCATTTCAAGATGGCGATTTGCGTTTAATTTATGCTTTTTTACTGCAATAAAGTTTTTTACTGGATTTTTTGAATGGTTTTTAGTTTGTGCAGCAGGGGATTAAATAAACAGATGAAATAAGAAGTTATTGCAAAAGGGGATTTAGTAATCTTTGGTTTTAATGGCTATAGTATGCTCCCCTGCAAACTGACGGCAATCTTGAGAACTATTTGGGCTAAAAAATCGCTCCCATTTACTTAACATGCAAATAAGAATTTCAAGATGGCTTCTAATTGTCACGGAAGTGGACCAATGACTGCTAATCTAGATGTGTTAAGATATCTATGATTTGAATGCATTAACAAGGGGTTTCCGTGAATATGCACGTTATGAGTGAATATTCGTTATTCCCGTATATCCCTGTAGATCCATGTAGTTTCCTGTAGTTTCCCGTAGATCCCTGTAGATCCCTGTAGTTTCCTGTAGTTTCCCGTAGATCCCTGTAGATCCATGTAGTTTCCTGTATATCCCGGTAGATCCATGTAGTTTCCTGTAATGTTTCCTGTAGATCCCTGTAGAGCCATGTAGTTTCCTGTAGTTTCCTGTAGATCCCTGTAGATCCATGTAGTTTTTAATCCCTGTAGATAAAACTATGGCCATACTTTTTTAAAGATACCGGCAAAAGTAGCTGATGCGTATCGTGCGAGACTCTGATTCGGGTGGTCACGGGTTCGTTACCCACCACAAGCAATCCAGACTCACACTTTTGCAAGGTTTCCATAAGTCGTTAATGCGCATTCCTAACACTTACCCTATTTGCTGGTTGCAGAATTTATTAACCTGGATATAAACAAAAATTACCCTAATTTCAAAAAACCTTGTAAGACACCTGAATATGTGCTTGCAAAATTATCCCTGGGCAGCGGTTTCCCGCTATAACTTTGAAATATATATATATTTATATATAATTATATATGTATGAAAGATTCCAGTATATTATAAAAAATACTGGAAGAAGTGCAACATTCTGCCTCGAGATGGCGACAGCGACTCACTAAACCAAACAGTAGCCGCAAGATCGCAGCACTAGCCGCGCTGTATAACACCGATGTCGACAAGAAAGATGAGCGGGAAAAGTTACTTATTTGTCGATTATTGTAACAAACATTATTATTGCTTTGTAACGTCGAACAAAAAGGATCGCTGTATTTGTTTTGTATTGTATTTATTTTCAGACATAGTATTACAATGGTTATCACTGTACAATTACAATTTATTTATACGTTATATCAACATCACAAGATGAATAGATCAACTTGTATTACAACTGAATAGGATATAGACGCTAAATAAACAATTAAACAAAATAAATAAATTTAAATAGACAGACTATACCCTTGGCAGTTGGCAGTATCGGGCAGGATCCCCTGTCGAATTTCGAAATGTTGATTACTTTGTCAAAAATGAACTAAATCACGTTGTCGTTCGCCCCTTAAAAATTAGCAATAGATATACAAGTTATACAAATCAATGTAATTCCTTTTAATCCTTATAAGAGCTATCTAAAAAAATAGTTGAAAATCAACCCAAGAAATCAAATCTAAATGCGTTCCTGTCCATTCAGGCAGTCATAATATAAAAAGTCGAGATGCAATTGAATTTTGAAATTTATATTGAAATTGAAAACGAAATTTTAATCATCTCCAGAATTCAGTTCCACAAAACAGTCACTTCTTTAGTTCCGATCCAACATGGGTCCGACAATTTCACACAAGATCCACATTATTGGATGAGCGTAGCGAGCGTAGCGAGCGAAGCGAAGATTCCATTTCACTACACTGGAGAAAAAATTTGGAATGTTTTTTTTTTTCTTTCTTTCTTTCTTTCTTTCTGTATTTTTGTCTGTCTGTTAACACAATTCCGGCTAAACCGATACTCCGATTGCGATGAAATTTCATGGAGGCCTTCGAAATCTCTGAACTTAGAACTGCCACGTTTTTGAGCGCAATCGAAAAATTATTTCTCATGAAAATCGCAATTTTACGATTTTTTCGATTTTTAAAAAATTTCTTCGACTTATAACTCCTACATGCTTTATCCGATTGTAATGATTTTTTCACAGAAAACCCTTTAAATTTTTTGAATTGATATATTCGTGTGAAATTTGAGCGTAATCAAATAATTATTTCTCATGAAAATCGCAATTTTACGATTTTTTAAATTTCTTCTGCTTATAAACACCTACAGCTTTATCCGATTATAATGATTTTTTCACAGAACCTTAATTTTAAGAATTAATATATTCGTGTAAAATTTTTGAGTCAATCGAATAATTATTTCTTATGAAATTTCAATGTTACGATTTTTCCTTTTTAAAATTACAATTAATTAAAAAAAAAAAAAAAAATTAATTTTTTATTTAATTTGATTTAATTTAAAAAAAAAATTCAACAAAGTTCTGATTTTTTTACAGAACAACAGAAAATCCGCAAAACACATGGCAGCTCAATTCACCAATTACGCTCATCCAACAACGCGGCGGGACTTAAGCGTTTTCCTAGTGTAATATACACTGTCCATTAAAGTAGATCCATTTTGTTTAGACAATTACTTTGTGTCTACCGATATTTTTATTTTGCCGATTTCGGCGTATTGCTATGACGATACAAAAATTATCTGATTCGAAATGCCTCTAAGCAAACACATTTCTAAAAATATCCCGATCGTTAACCTTAGGCCCTTGGCAGAATCTTCTGATATCTCTGCCTATACTTATAAGCTATCTGACAAGATTGATACACATACATAAGTCCTCTAACTAATCTCTACAGGTGTCTGAAGGATAATCTGGTGGCAAACCACCTGTTAACAATGAGAGTGGAATATTCCCAAATGAACCTAGCTCTACTGAATGTTATCAATGGTAGAGGTTTTGTGCTGTAGCTTTGGCATTGACCTTCTGCTTTGAACGATAATAAATTCAATGTCTGAGTGGGCGTGTTATTTGCATTGGGCACGTTCGCAAGCTAGTGATACAACTATGTATCTATGTTTTTTTAAATTTTATTGTTGCGTTTGGAAATAGAGAATTAAGTTGTAGTTAATTAACTGCATCATAGCATTTACGTACTACAAGTTCAAATAATTGCATAAATCATACGTGCATACAAAACAAATAGATGATAATTTTAATCCTATGGTTTGTAACAATCTGTTAAAAATTCATTCCTAGTTATATGATCATTAGGTTTACAAATAATAAAGATAAACATGAAACTATCAACACTCAAAACAATGAAATACGAAAAGATATGTCTATATTTATACTGTATGGAATAGTCTAATGATTTTATTTGTTAAACTTTCCAATGTGTTTGCGAGATTTGAAAGTAGTGGCACAATATTATAGATTCCAGAATAATCGATTTGAACTAATCCTCTGAGAGCTGAATTAGTATAGTTTTATAGGCTCAAGTTTCAAAACAGGTGTAACTGGTGGTGTTGTTGCAATACTCGTAAAGCATCACCTTGACTTTGAAACGTTTGAGTTTTGAAACTCTTCTGACAAATACTTATATATTATCTTCCTTCAATGTGCATACTTCTAACAATTCGCAACGTGAACCTCTTCTGAGTTAGTAAATACAAAATATGTTGAGCAACGAAAGACAAACAAGACTTTTGCAAGTACATCAAACATTGCCATCGATTCGATTACAACTGTTACTGTTTTTAAATGTTGTGAAAATTATCTATTCGTGTGGTTATGATAAGCAAATTTAAAAGTAACATCATGAAAACCCCAAGTAATATTGGCAAAGATTGTTGCTAGATTTCACAATCAATATTATTGTGTGCATCATTCTTTCATTTTTAAACTCGAGTTTCCTGCATTTCAACAGAAACATCTTCCAGTCATAAGATGTGCACACGCTAAGAGGCTCAATCGTTTTGTTTTTATTTCAGTTGACATTAATAATACTTTTTCATGGAAAGCCTACCCAGGGTGCAATTCATGCCCCTCTTTAGGTGTCTATAACTATAGGGATTTTGGATTTTGGATAGTTGTGAAGGGACTGTGGGGAAGAGCCTAGAGGACTCAATCCTTTTTATTCGCATTAATGTCTCAGGAAATCCTCGGAAAAAACAAATCTTCAGTCAGATTGCCGGTCTCGACGGTATATTTTGAACCCGACACCTCCTAATCATAGTCGCGCGCTTAGCGACGGATTATGTTCCTAGTTCCCACAAAAAAAAAAACTTGGTTCCCTAAGATCCTTTCAAACTTACATAATTGTTATGTTTTCATAAAATATTATCTACCAAAAACTAATAGAAAATCAAAACAAATAAAAATGTTTTTGAGAACGTCAAGTCCAAAAGAACCGGATTAATAATTATTCTAACTTTATTTCAGTCAGAAAAATGTTAATAGTAGACATGCAACTGAGTTTAAAATTTTATTCTCTGCTGCTTTGGAATTCGTGGAGATTACGAGAGCATTAACAACTTTTAACGCAACGTTAAATTTCTTTAAAATTCCCACAAAAACGTAACTTTAAGTTAGCTTCTTAAGTTGACAAAGTTAACTCGTTCCCACAAAAAGTTTATAAAACATATTTATTTAACGTATTTTCTTCTTTATAAAGAGGACCGAAAATAACATAAAGGTTACTAACACTAAAAATAATTAACAAAATTGAACAAATTTCTAAACAAATCAGCAACAACGTACAATAAGGCAATATATTATGTATGATATAACATATTTCAAATCAAATCAAATCAAATCATTTTATTCGCCGTTATCAAACTTACATTGATTTGGGCTTCGTCATAACAGTACAAACAATACACACACAATACAGACGATACATCAATAAGTTATACATACATAGGTACACACATAAGATATACATATATACAAGTTATATAATTCAAGTAAAGAGTAAAAAACAGTTATTTGGTTAAAAACCCATTTCAGTTGTACAGTTATATTAAAAAATGAGATAGTGAAACTAATTTGTTGACATACTACTGTGTTTTTAACTGTCACTAGGCTTTAATGTAGGTTTAATATTTAAAATGTTATAAAGAAAATCCCTCCCACTACCAAGTCTGGCATTAATTGTCTGTTAATTCCTAATCTGCGCCGTCGCCGTGCACCCACCACACATGACGAACCACGTGGTTCTAGTTGATACCAGCGGCAGCCGGCTCGATATATTAAGTCGCGTCACATGCGCCGGCCACTCACTCCCAGTCAGGACGCCACAGAAGCAGCAAGGTCGGTGTTCAAGCCACGTGACGTGACGCGTGAGTAAACAAACGCCTAGTCCTAGTTCCTATAGCAGAGTGCGTGGGCTCGAGTCCCAACACTGGAAGTTACAGGACTGTGTTCTCAATCAACAGTTGAAAGGCATACACGTTAGAAAGGTGTGCCACAAGGCTCAATGCTGGCTCCGGGCTCGCATTTCACACGGGCATAAAAGCCACTTGCTTTTCGTATTGACAATTTATTAATACAACCACTTGCACAGATAAAACGTTGTTTTTTTTATTTTTATTTTTTTTTATAACTACTGAGATTCTTAGAACAGTTAGGTTTAATAAGTAATCAAAAGGCAACCTTGCCTTTTGAAGGGTACTGAAAGTACCCGAAATATTGCTTTACCTTTAATTTAATATATTAATTTATTAAAAGAACATGATAAGTCCAACTATTGTTTATACTTATTACAATATTGTCATTATAATATTAAGTGGAAATGTGTTTTACCATTATACAAGCTCATTTACAATCAATATCATAAGAATTTTAAAAACATGTAGGCCTATTGGTAATTTTTATTTGTAGTCAATACATCCAAATCAATACCCCCGTTTAGAAATTTACTGCATTTTGACCAAAATGAGACCAAGATTTTATACTTCCCAAAATTAATAACTACCATGTTTGACAATAACGTAATAAATAAGTAAATCTGAGAATATTTACATATTTTGTATATTTCTTTACTATTGTTGTTGAAAGCTGTGGCTAGACTGGCGGCTTTCAAAATTGATAATATATTCAAGTAAATATACGAAATGTCTGAGGTATTTTTTGGGTAGATATTCGATACCATCTGTATATAAAAAAAATTTAAATTCTTAGGTAGGCCTAACCAAGTATTTGTTTATTTATAATGTGTCTGCTGACGTTTCGATAACATTACAGCTGTTGTCGCTGTCAAAGATAAAAATAAACTACATAGAAAACAAATGTAATCACAGAAACAGAACATTTCAACAAATTATGAAAAAACTTAAATAAAGTCAACAAATATGATAACAATGCCATTCTTTATCATGCTTTTGTATGATTGGGTTTCAACACAACTCCAGAGTACTAGTATGCTCATTAAAAACCATTGTCTCTCGTTGTCTGTCAAGCTTGTAACTCTTCGCTTGGGATCGTGCATATAAATGCATGCGCCGAAATACGATAAGTTATTCAGATTGCTATGACCTTCATCCGGTCCCCTCTAATTCAACGCAGCGAGATTCGCTACGAGCGAGTGTTTTTTTTTTTAGCAACGAGATTGTTCCATGTTGACAAGTTCTGTTTAGTATCTATATTAATGTTTAGAAGTTCTAGCTAGAAATGACACGACTTAACGAAGACGGATTGGTAAATTGTTAATCACGACTTTATGTACATTTTATGGATATATTGTTGGTCTCTAATCTAACTACTATCTAGTAATGACATTTGATAGCATGTAACCTTTTGGTCTGATATGAGACAATTTCAAAGATATTTAAATATTAATTTGTTCCCGCCTTTCAAATTGTATAATTATTTTGAATAATTAATTACATTTAAATAATTACATGAACTATTTCAGCCAATAATATTTCATTTTATTGTGTAATGACAATTTATCAGCCACGCGTAATAAATAATGACTAGTGTTTGTGCTTCGTATCCGCGTCGTCATGGCCATGGCCAGCTGCGGTGATTACGTAATCGATGTCCGTGTACTCTGTGTGCAGGAATCACATAAACATGTCACAATCGTAATCTTATGTGCGGGATTGGAATGTTTTCTCGTTCACTGCGCTACATTATCGGCAAGTACACCCGAACTCTGGTCATTCAGTGACGTCACACATAGCTTGTGGAGTGTGGAAACATTACTTTCATCAACATTTGCGCAACACAACTTGCACGTGCGTGCATAAATCTTTGACGGAATGACAGTTTCAAGTCGACTTGTATGCATCTTTTGAATGGTTGGTATCAATAAACTATCTGAGTTTCATCATGCAACTACGTCACGTTTTTAGAACCGTGGGACCGAAAACATACCCCCACTTCTGCCTAATCACCAGGGCGTAATAGACTAAGCCAATTACAACACTCAATTTCCGTGACTACGTCACAAAATCATCAGTCGAAACGAACGCAAGCAGAGAAGGCTGATTTCTTCAAACACACTTTCTTGGTCTCTCGAGGAGACTTCACGTCCGGGTTGGAGCAGATCAACCAGGATACAAGGGAACGTCTGGAACTTGGAACGTCTTGGACTTGGAGATTTTCTTCAATCGTTTGGATTTTGGAACTTGGAACGTGGGCGAGAACTTGGGCGAGAATTTGGAACTTGGAACTTGGGCGAGAACTTGACCCCTGGACCTGGTCAATATCTACAAATATACGAATCGCGATAACACGGTAAAACAAACTTGCTATCTACGAACGAACTTTTATAAAATGGCTGGCTAACTTTTTATTACTGAGAACTTTTTATTATTGAGAACTTTTTATTATTGAGAACTTTTTATTATTGGGAACTTTTGAGAATTTGATAACATGTTTTTGTAATTGTAAATGTAACATAACTTGATTTGATTCATTATAATTGTATTTTGAAACTGGTTTTGTTAATTTGTGTTAACCTTTCGTTGTCGTGTCTGTCCCACTCAATATTTTATTTCAGTTTTCTTAAATTAAACTTCAGCAGTTGGCAAGACTACTGACTTGAGCTAGACCGGCGCACTCTTCTAAGGTTGGTAATTTGTTTTTCTCAACAGCTGTTTGACTTTGAGTGACAGTGAATTTTTGTTTGATTGTTTTTCAATTTTGGATAAAATAAAGTAGTTTTTTATTGTTTTAATTTATTGTGGGGCTGTGTTGGCTATTTAGCGACATGGCTTCAGCTGGTTTGGCTATTTAGCGACATTGGCTTCAACTAGTGGGGCTTGTGGGAAGGGCTATTTAGCGACATTGCCGCTGCCAACGTGTGGCTACTTACTTGTTCACGACCCCGAGATTAATAATAAATAACTTAATAAATAATGTAAAACGTGGTGCTTGCCAACTTTTAACCTAAAATTTTATTTTGAAAACTGAATAATTAAAATCAAAAATGAGTGAAAAGGACGACAAGGAAGGGTATTGTTCTGAGAGTGATACTAATGTAGAATTCAATGTTACTAGTGACACGACACCTGAGATCATGGATACTCCAGAGGTCCACAACCCACTCACAAACCCAGGAAACCCACTTGCTGAGTCCACTCACCTAGGCCTAGAATCTCCTAGACCAGTGATGGAAATCACAAGGCCTAACGAGATCACACCTAAGCCTGGACCTAGGACTACTTCTACAGGTACTACGGGCATTAACCAACAACACAGTGAGTCTAGCGAACCAAGCCTAAAAGAAATGTTAAATTCACTTATGAACCAAATGGTAGCAGGAAATGAAAAATTGATAAAAGATACGAGGAACATAGAGCCGTTTTTGACAAAATAAATGCAACGCTTGATAAAGGATATGAGGAACGTAGAGCAGAACGGATAGAACGTGAATTAAAATTGAAAGCAGATAAAGTAGGCGTAGAGAGAGACGAAATAGAAATAGATGTTGAAGCGTGTGATGATAAAAATGTTGGGTTATTGGAGAATGCTAGAGATATTGATGTTTCCGGGTTAATTAATAATAATAACAATGATGTCGTTGAGTTAAACCTTAGTGTAAGTGATGCGGATAGTGAAAGTGTAGGGCGAGATAGGGCTAACAATATGACAGTTAGTGACGAAGTTGATAATGGGAGAAACAGAGTTAATAAAGTTGAATTTAGTTGTGACGTAAGTGATGTAAGTGAAAACGTTGATAAAGTGATAAATAAAGTTAAAGTTGATAGTGGAAGTGACTTAGATATGAGAGAAAACGGAGAACCTAAAAATGAAAACGGAAGTGAAGGTGAAAATTGTGTTAAAAATAATAATAATAAAGTTAAAGTGGAAGTGGAAATAAAAGAAATTTTTAACCCGGAATACATAAATAATTTAGTAGTTGACAATAATGGAGTGAGAATCGAACCAGTGAGAAATGAGTTATTGATAGTGAGAGATGAGGGGATTGAGGCCTACTTAATGCGTAAACAAAATTTAAATAAAAACAAGTGTAACTTAAACTTAAAATATTTTGGTCAGGATAGTATGGTAAAACGGAGAGATAAGATAAAAATCAATGACAGATGGTTTGGGAAAATTGAAAAGCTTACTGAACTATACAAGAGAAGGGAGCGTTGGAAAAATAAGCCTTCAGCAAAAATCAGAAAGTATGAGAGTGAAAAAGGGAAGAATTCTAAAATTAAATGACTAAAATGTAGATCGGTAGGAGGTTAGGACACCCAGGTGTCGACACTCGGGCACACAAAGCCTAAACAAAACATAAACTAAAACTTGCTTGGAAGAAATCAAAATTAAGTTCAAATATTAACTCAAACCTAATAATAAACTAAACTTGACTGCTACTTAAAATAACATAAACAAATCTTCACTGACTGGCAATGAGTACAGTCACTAACAAATATTAATACACAACTTAAAGAGGAACATTTATAGCACAATTTAAAGGGGAACACTTCTCTTCTTAGTGCATCACACACAACTTAGGTTGTCACACTAAACTTGTGCATTGTCACACACAACTTGTTTTGTCACACACATAATATGTGTTGTCACACCCAAACAAAATATAACCTCACATTTTTATAACATTAAAACTTTTTGAAGTTAAAATTAGCTAATATTGGATTTGTTTTACAAACTTTAAAAATAAACTTACTTTTTATACTAAAATAATTTAAAATCTAGTTTGGACTTGTATAAAAGTAGATTTTAAATTGTAGTGGAAATGTTGAAACGTTGAAAGTGAACTTGGAACTCTGAAGTTGAATTTAATTTAAAATTGACAACCAACTTATTTTATAAACTAAACAAACATGTAAAATTTAAAAATAGAAACTAGAAATAAATAATAAATTTGAGAGCTTTCAGTGAAATAAAGTAAGGCTAGAGAGAAGTGAAACAGAAACAGATAGTGGAGTGTTAGATGATGATAAGAGGGTGAAGTTAAATACTAGATTGAAAGGTGGTCTCGAGTTAATGTTTAATAATAATAATGTGGTAGTTAATGTGAACGTAAGTGATGAAGTTGGTAAAGTTGAATTTTATGTGGACGTAAGTGGCGATGTTGGTTAAGTTGAATTTTATGTGGGTGTTTTATGTGGTCGTTAGGAACGATGTTGGTTAAGTTGAAGTTTTTGGTGGTCTAGGTGATGCGAACTTAGAATTAAGTAAAGTTGAAGTGGAAATAATAGAAGTTATTAACTCGGGAGTCACAATAATCTAGTATTTAACGTTAGCAATGTGAGGGATAGGACAGTGAGAGATGATAGCGAGAGATGAGATAGTGAACTGAGAGATAGTGAATTTTGAACTTGAAGTGAATTTTTATTTTTCTTGAACAAAACATAACTTGACAACGTGGAGACATTGAACTATTTTATGAATAAACTTCTTGAACTTTGCTTGGAACTTTTTGCAATTTTTGTTGGAACATAACCTCACTTTGAACTTGTACTGAACTGTAAATGGAACGTGACCTTGAACTTGACTGAGATGTGAACTATTGTGTTTTTAAAAAAATAATTTGGGAATTTTATAAAGTCAGACGGGAACCTACTACTACGTGGATTGAATTTGAAATAATTTTGAACTGAACCTTGTTTAACTTACAACTATTTTTAATAAATTCAAACTTGGATTTGACATTGGATTTAAAATAAAATAAATAAAAATTTGTTCGAGTAAGCTCGATAATAAAATAATACTTGACGTATTTCTGGATTTTGAACCAAACCTTCGTGGAATTTGAACCCGAACAATTTTAAAAATTTATTTGAGATATTTGAACAGTGAACTAAAACTTGAACTTGATGTTACCTTGTTTTTGCAACCTTGTGTATTACCATATTTTGTTTTTGACACATTTTGGATTAGTAAATTTTAATAAATAATTTTTAAAATAATAATTTGACTTTTTGGTGATATTGGATAGAGACTAACAATAAATTTTATAATTTTAAATCATACTGAACAGAAACTAGATGAGGATGGGGGGATTGAACCGTGGGTAGTTCAAATGTTTTTCAATTTTAATTTTTGGCGGACTTATTTGTTACAACAATAACAACTTTTCACATTTAAATACAAACACCTTACACTGACAAGTTTAGTGGTACAATTTTCACAAATGTGCTTATCAATAAGAGAGGAGACCGTATTGGCTGAACCAATATTTAATCAACCTTATAATTAATCAACCTTTAGTAATCGTGCATAATTAACTTGTTTTGTTGTCATCGTGTAATATTAGTGAGCATGTAATATGTATACGCCTTTTTGTAACAGTTTCCTGTATAGGTTGTGTTGCGTTATATATATTTTTTTTATGGCGTTTTTAAGTATTTAGCGATGTAATTTTTTTGATCGAGTAAATACTTTATTAGATATGTTCTGGTGCGTTTATACCTGTGAGTTAAACATTTATGGGAGGCTGTATAGAACAGCGAGCGAGTGAGTGGGAGAGGTTTAAATAAATAAACCACAGTATAATTATTTGACAAAGCAAACGGGAACACGTGTAAGCGGAATTTTGGAGTCAGTACTTCTTACCTGGGGTATTTGATGGATTTAGATTCTTTTGTCTATCGAAAACTTAGTACAGTGAGTAGTGGGCATACCAAATTAACAGGTTGAACTTTTGAAATTTAGTCTGGAACATATCGAACCTATGAATTTAAACTTAATTTTAAGGCGAAGAGCGGGCGGTTTTCCATTGTAAGACCGGACAGTAACTATAGTTACTACATATTCATTTTCGTATCATCATATCATACCTTTGTTTTCTATTAGCTGATTTTTGTATTGTTATTATACCTATGTTTAAACAACAGCAATGCTGAATAATTTTGATCGCAATCATAACTTGTGACACTTAATTTTCTGTTGATTATTGGAAAGATTTTCCATTGTGCAATTTAACAATTGTAAAACTTGATTAATAATTTTGACTTTGACTTTATCTCAATGAGAGAATAATTTTGTGGACAGATACAAAGTTGAACCACGCGGTTAGATGGAAGGCATCTGGTTAGACGAAAGCTTCGGATATTTGATTGATAAATAACTTGATCGATAATTTAATTTTTGCGACAGCACGTAGCTGACTGATTACGTTTATTCAATTGTTTAATTTTTTCTCGAGGGGATGGGGTGAGATAGCAGACATAATTAGTTCAGTTAATAGACTGTGTTGTGTTGATGATGCCTGTTATACTTGTATTCCTCAACCATCCTTTCTCTTTTCATGTCATATTCCTGTATCTTTGTGGTGTCATGTACCTAAATAACAATTGTTTCCTTATTATTTTCATTGCTACTGTTGCAATATTTTACTTCTATAAAAATCAATGCAAACATTGATAAAAACTGTATTCATTACTGTAATTTTCTTTTAAAAACTATAATTGAAACTAAATATTATTTGCAACCAATGGTAAATAACCACACTCTCATTTTATTCAAAACATAACCATGCTTGTGAATAAAATAATACTTATAAAACTATAATGTAAAATTTAAATTTAAGAACTTAGTGAAGAACATTCAAAATTTTCACTACATTCAATTTTTCTGCCCTTCAGAGGGGATATTGTAACCTTTTGGTCTGATATGAGACAATTTCAAAGATATTTAAATATTAATTTGTTCCCGCCTTTCAAATTGTATAATTATTTTGAATAATTAATTACATTTAAATAATTACATGAACTATTTCAGCCAATAATATTTCATTTTATTGTGTAATGACAATTTATCAGCCACGCGTAATAAATAATGACTAGTGTTTGTGCTTCGTATCCGCGTCGTCATGGCCATGGCCAGCTGCGGTGATTACGTAATCGATGTCCGTGTACTCTGTGTGCAGGAATCACATAAACATGTCACAATCGTAATCTTATGTGCGGGATTGGAATGTTTTCTCGTTCACTGCGCTACATTATCGGCAAGTACACCCGAACTCTGGTCATTCAGTGACGTCACACATAGCTTGTGGAGTGTGGAAACATTACTTTCATCAACATTTGCGCAACACAACTTGCACGTGCGTGCATAAATCTTTGACGGAATGACAGTTTCAAGTCGACTTGTATGCATCTTTTGAATGGTTGGTATCAATAAACTATCTGAGTTTCATCATGCAACTACGTCACGTTTTTAGAACCGTGGGACCGAAAACATACCCCCACTTCTGCCTAATCACCAGGGCGTAATAGACTAAGCCAATTACAACACTCAATTTCTGTGACTACGTCACAAAATCATCAGTCGAAACAAACGCGAGCAGAGAAGGCTGATTTCTTCAAACACACTTTCTTGGTCTCTCGAGGAGACTTCACGTCCGGGTTGGAGCAGATCAACCAGGATACAAGGGAACGTCTGGAACTTGGAACGTCTTGGACTTGGAGATTTCTTCAATCGTTTGGATTTTGGAACTTGGAACGTGGGCGAGAACTTGGGCGAGAATTTGGAACTTGGAACTTGGGCGAGAACTTGACCCCTGGACCTGGTCAATATCTACAAATATACGAATCGCGATAACACGGTTTAAAACAAACTTGCTATCTACGAACGAACTTTTTATAAAATGGCTGGCTAACTTTTTATTACTGAGAACTTTTTATTATTGAGAACTTTTTATTATTGAGAACTTTTTATTATTGGGAACTTTTGAGAATTTGATAACATGTTTTTGTAATTGTAAATGTAACATAACTTGATTTGATTCATTATAATTGTATTTTGAAACTGGTTTTGTTAATTGTGTTAACCTTTCGTTGTCGTGTCTGTCCCACTCAATATTTTATTTCAGTTTTCTTAAATTAAACTTCAGCAGTTGGCAAGACTACTGACTTGAGCTAGACCGGCGCACTCTTCTAAGGTTGGTAATTTGTTTTTCTCAACAGCTGTTTGACTTTGAGTGACAGTAAATTTTGTTTGATTGTTTTTCAATTTTGGATAAAATAAAGTAGTTTTTTATTGTTTAATTTATTGTGGGGCTGTTTGGCTATTTAGCGACATTGGCTTCAGCTGGTTTGGCTATTTAGCGACAAGCATTGTATCATCATTTACATTCCAGATAAAATATTGATAGCCAGTGTAAACACACCTTCAGTGGTACACAAGTTATTATCTTCTATGGAAACAAAATAATATCTTAAAATTAAAATTATCAATCGAAAAAATGTAATTGTAAATATGATTACAGGGTTTGTACATTAAGCCTGCTTAATGGACGACAATTATATTGTTAGTGGCAAAATTGGCTGGTTAGTTGGTTGGCTCAATGGACAAGGGGATAGAGCCAGAGGTAGTGGATTTCATCCCAGGTCAGGGTACACCTTTTTACCACAATGGTAATTGCAACGAAAATAAAATTAACATTATTTTACTTCGCATAAAAACAAAATAACGTTTAACTTTAACAGTCAAAGTTTAAATCAAAATATTTCTGGGGATAGGTTTGATTAATGTATGGTACTAATCACACAAAAGAACATGTTATGAAAGTGTAAAATAAGTTTCCAAGGCTTGTATATGGCATACTGACATAGCATTCACAGTATTATGACGAAAATACTGTTTCTCTTGTAATGGCCCTGCGCTAAATATTTGCTGACGCAAAATAAATTTTTTATAATTTTTATATTGTAGTCACAGCTTTCGCAGTAATATGTCGGAAATTTAGTATTTTATCACACAATGGCCATGTGCTATATTAGTTGCTGACAACAAAAGTATATTCAGTTGCGTTAATTCAGCGGAATGTGTATAACAATATAGATATCTGCGAATCTTACTTTACGGGCCATGTGCTTTATTATCATTACGGACAAAAAACAACATGACGCCATCCATGGTTTGAAGGCTAATATTACAACATTTTAAGCTCGTACTATATCAATTTTTTGTTTAAAAATGCACTGTGCATTTCCCTGAGACTTCTGAATGTACAAAAAATAATCATGGAGGGGTATCGGATTGGACCTGGAACAGTTATCTTTAAATTTACTTTTGTTGTTCAAAAAAATAATACGATCGAACAAATACAGTAACAAGACAAAGACAGTTTTAACTTTTAACTTTTTTAATGAAACATCTCAAAAAAGTTTTTAAAGAAAGTAAATTTGTATGCTCTGCGTTGTGATGGAAAACGCATTGTTCAAAACAGTTTACGTAAATGTTCGTTTCAAATAGTGTAAATTTACAAAATATATTACGCACATTTATTTCTTATTGCCTGTACAAAATAATATATAGCCTCATGTCAAACCCGGACTGATATTATTGATACAAATAACAAAACAACTTGTAACACTGTGAAATTTAACTGCCATAAGTGGTCGATTTTTCATGACCTAATATATTAAATTACGTATGGAAGTTAATATATTTTATGTTCTATTTCCAGACAAAATCAAGATGTCTCTACCAGCCACATTCGTCGCCGGATTCCACGATGAAGCCGCCGTACGGAACGATGAAGTACGGACCCCTGGGAAACACCGGCCTCGTGGTGTCCAAGCTAGGGTTGGGCGGAGCCTCGCTATGTCACATCTATGGGTGAGTGGGCAGGGTAGAAGGATAGGTCCCTGGTGTACACCAGCTGACTGCAGACCTCGGTGTTCCTCAGGGTGGAAGACTGATCCCTGGGGAACACCGGGCTGGTGGTGTCCAAGCTAGGGTTGGGCGGAGCCTCGCTATGTCACATCTATGGGTGAGTGGGCATAGGTCCCCTGGTGTACACCGAATTGTTTGCGCCTGACACAGATTAAATCTGTGTCAGTACCTTTACAAATTTTGTAAGGGGTTTAAATCTTGTATCTTATGCCTACTTATTAAGAAGTTTACAAAATATGAGTATGCATATAAGTATATGCCATGCATCGATATTAATAACACAGCATTAATATTCCTATTGGTAACAATTTGTGAGAGCAGTCACTGATAATGCATTTTTTTTCATTTAAAATCTCCGAATATTCCTTAAATGAACCATATGTTTGGAATTCCAGAAACCTAGGAAAGGTAGCCTAATGTTTGTTTTTAATTGTTTTGGTAAATATTACTTTGCAGCGAGTTTGGCGAGGAAGAGGCGATCAAGACGCTACGCGCTGGGCTGAAGATGGGCATTAACTACATTGATACCGCGCCCTGGTACGGCCAGGGGAGGTCGGAGGAGGTCATTGGCAAGGTGAGGGGGGTGGAGTGAGAGCTTAGAGTGAGGGTGATAATGAAGTTGTTGGAAGGGGAGAGAGGGGGGAGGTGGGTCGGTAGATCAATATATGCAGTCATATTTAAAAAATATTAATAATACAGGGTAAGAAGAATACGAAAAACAGTAATAATTAGACGATACCTATATTCAACTCACATATCATGATCATGATCATTAGATTCATCATTTAATCATTTAATTAGATCGTTTGGCTCAGATTGATGTTGTAAGAAGATGTTGAATTCGATTTACTATAGATCAGAATAGGCATAAAAATGTTGTTCATCATAAAATTGATACGTACATCACCAAGATAAAAGCTTCTAAATCCTAATATTTTGTTTCACTGTAATATTCAATCCAAATTTTGAAGTAGAGTTTTCTTTTGAGCTTGTTATACGATGACGTTGCCTCAGTGCACAAAATAGTATGCTGAAATACTTATAAGTGAACGACTTCCGCGCAGATATGATTGATAACCTACGTTGTTTACTAATGCTAGTTGTGTTTCCGCCCAGGCGTTGAAGGGAGTCCCCAGAGAGGCCTACTACATCGCCACCAAGATCGGTCGGTACGAGCTGGACCCTCTGAAGATGACAGACTTCACAGCCAAGAAGACACGAGAGAGTCTGGCCAAGAGTCTAGGACTTCTAGGCCTGGACTACGTAGATGTCGTTCAGGTACGTACGGCAATAAGTAAATCAAGGGCTGGGTAAAGTATATACAACTAGACCCTTGATTTACTTATTTTAGGGTGTGAATATGTATCTAAACACACGTTTATAGGGAGTTTGGGTCTGATGCATTCTGCAAATCTATCGGTAGGGCCTATGCATACAACTAGTTTTGAACGAAACTGAAGGAAAATAATTAAATTGAGGAATTGAAGAACGATTAATTCAAATAACATGTGATTGCATTCATCATATCGTGCAAATTAATAGTCGAGAAGATACCGCTTCCCTCTAACTTAAGTTCAGTGGGGAAGAAAATTATCCAAGAAAAAAATAGCTACAGTTAGCCACCCAGCTCACTTTTTACTTATTATTTTGACAATTGACTAGGCATTTTACATGATAAAGTAATTTTCAATTCGAGAGAAAAGTTAAATACTTTCCTGTTCCATAAAATTCACAAAATTTATGGTGAAATTACTTGCGTGTAGGGGATCATCTATGTAATTTACTAGCAACCCTTTTTTAGAGGAGTTATAATTAGACTCCAAGAAGACGCTCTTTATTACGATCATGCAAACGTAATGTGTATCTTACAACAGATTGTTCGTTTACTAATACAGTTGAATTGTCAAAGTAAAAATACACAATGACTATTATTAACTGACTGACTGACCACCAACAATCCGGATTGAAAGAAGTTCCAAAGTTTACTTCAGTCGTTAATGCAAATACAAGGGATAAGCCCAATTTGGCCTATGCTGGAGGTCCATACTGTGTTCCTTTGAACACTCACTGGAAGAATGTATATGTGTCTTTGTGGAGAGAACTCTTTTTTGTATCAGTAAATAAAAATAAAAACTAATATCTAGATTTAAAGTTGGGTGTGATCTTACTGTGGTGACAGACCTTAAACATTCTCTCACAATGTCGAAATCCACAAACACCTAGTTAGACACTTGAAGAGAGGCATGCATTGCTCCCTGGGAAGGTTGCTGACAAGAAATGTGTTTTATTTCCAGGCCCACGACCTCGAGTTCGCCGACAACCTGGACGACCTTCTGAACGAGGCTCTCCCGACCATGAAGGAGCTGATCAAGGAGGGGAAGGCGAGGTTCATGTCTGTCACCGGCTATCCCGTGTCTATCCTGAAGGAGGCAGTGGAGAGAAGCAAGGTGCAGCCCGACTGTATCCTGTCGTACGCCAGGGACACCATGATAGACGACACACTGCAGTCCTACATTCCCTTCTTCAAGGTTACACTTGCATGGGGGTTACCTAGCACGTGGGGCTTTCTATAGCTCCGACTCGGAATCATAATATTTTACACGTATACATTATACTAGGAAAACGCTTAAGTCCCGCCGCGTTGATGGATGAGCTTTTTTGTAAGTTTTTAGTTTTCGTAGGACCACTTTTCCTTTGCAAGTGCTTTTTGAATGCATTGTAGGTGATTGTTGTCAAGTTTCTATTGTTACTTGTTAATTGTTATTATAAACCTCAAAAAACTCATATTAAAACCTTTATTCTATGAAGCTTTTTTTGGAGCTTTAGCTTTTTCAACTTTTTTTTTTTAAAGCAATACATCACCATAACCTTAATGTCCATGTGAAATATGAACGTTGTAGCCCCACCCGTTTGGTCAGAATCGGCCCAAATGTCACGAAAATATCGCGCTAAAAATCGAAAAAAATCGCAAAAGTACGATATTCATGAGAAATATTTCTTCAATCGTACCCAAAAACGTAGCAAGTCTAAGTTCAGAGATTTCGAAGGTCCCCTCAAATTTTCATCAAGCTCGCAGATGCCGTTTGCCCGGTAGAAAGCGAACAAACAGAAAAAAAAGAAAAAAAACACTCGAGCTAAATTTTTTGGGGGTCAGTGAAATTGAAGTCTTCGCTTCGCTCATCCAATTACCGTACCTTCCGTCTGGGCCAGGGATAGGATTTGGTCAAGAGTATTCTTTCCCCATATCATTAAACCAAATAAACAAAACTTATACACAACAAAAATTAAAATAGGACAATTTCAATTTCTTAATGACTGAATATATTTTGTGTGGCTCGTTGGTCTTGTGGCTAGCATATCTGCTTCCAATGCAGAAGGTCCAGGGTTCGATTCCCGTCAGAGTCAGAAGTTGTTAACTTCTGATTTGGACTTCAGTCCATCAGTTCTTGTCTTAGGAGTTTGTAAACGGTGACTTTGGAGCCGTCCTAGCAACGAAGCACATAATAAATTCAGAGTTGTTCTGAATCGGCCTTGTTGATTCTGGCGTTGATTCGCGGGTGTTCGCACTGTCCATACCACTGATTGCTATATTTCCTATTAAAAATATCTATCTTTGGTTGGTTGTCGTTCACTCGTCGATTGCGTCGGGGCCTGCAGGGTTGGCTTGGTCGCTTTGATTTACTGTCCCCCACTGAAAATCAGTTATATATCGGTGTGGTCACTTTTTTAATTTCTGTCTAAAGTACTAACATAACAGCGTCATAGTCGCCTACTATAAAGCCAAGTTTAAACATATATAGTTATATATAGTGGGTAGACTCTAAAAACTATTTCTTATTTTTTTATTTATTTATTTATTTAAGTTCTTATGGAATCACATTAAAAACACATTCTTACTACTACTAATGCAATGCTACACTTCATTTTCTTGTATAGTCAGCTCAGTACTGGTTAAAAATTTAATATATAGAAGAATCAATGTTTAAAGCTCACGATTATTAAAAATTGTTTTAATATCAGAGTTCATTTAAAAAAATGTCCATTAAAAATAACATAGTCAACTAATCATAGTTTTAACTAATTGTTACTTTATGAAAATGTAAAGCACTAGTATTTAACCAAACCACATCAACTTTTATGTAAATTATTTATATACCAGTTAAAGCTCATAAAAAGACTAAAATGCCTTTGTCAAATCGTCAAACTGGGTACACCAGAGGAGTGGCCTTGAGCCGCACTACCTTTTCCCCGAAACTTAAAAACACTTTCGCATGTTCACAAAATTTAATCGTCTAGTTTTGAAAAGTGTCCGTTGTTTCTGACTGATCAACCCGTATGTTTGTTACAGGAGAAGAAAATAGGAGTGATTAACGCTGCCGGTCCCGCCATGGGCCTGCTGACCAACCAGGGCCCCATGGCCTGGCACCCAGGAACAGATGAACAGAAGAAGGTGGCAAAGATGGCGGCTGACTATTGCAAGGTGAGGGGGACGAACACTATGATAATACCCTTGGATACTTAAATAATACACACAACAAGTTAAATGCGAAAACAACTTTTGTGATAACCTTTTTCATTACTGTTATTTTAATCGACAAAATAGTGACTTTTGTACGTGACTTTAAAGAAACACCCAATTTACTTTATATTGCATGGTCAAATAACAAGTAAACTAAAGTCAAACGAGAATATTGTGATGTAGTGTGTAAGAAAATGATACAGCCCCATTTACAATGTGTCTAATAGCCTCGTCAACAAAGTATAATAAAATAATTAAGTAATGACTTCTTAAAAACACTAGCTGCTCCGTCCGATAGTAGAGCCCTTGTTGAAAGGGAGAAGTTCTTGTGGGCTTAAAGCTTGTGTGAACTTGTCAACTCTAATTTCACTTATACAGTTTACCCATTAAAAACTTTCTTCATTATTTTTCTTTACCCTATTTCAAATATTTCAGTTAATTATTTTATTTATTTATTGCCACCAACAACTGAGTTACATTGGCTTTTTACATAAAATTAATTAAATACTAAAGCACAAAAAAATGCTATGAAAAAATCAAACAACATTTAAGTAGGTCTACTCAGGTGCAAAAAAGAACGTTATACTTAACGAAATACAAATAGAAAACTATGACGATTACAATGTTGTACTATGTCAAGAGCATTTCAAGAAAAACTTTTTAGAACATTGAAAATTTAGGTGATTTATGTCAAGATTTGGATGCATGACAACTAATTGATAAGTATGTTGGATCCAGTTAATTGGCGAATTACTAAAAATGTCTAGTCTGCTTCTTGGCAGATGGAAAGTCTGTAGGTTTTGTGTTGGTCTTGCAGGAACTTGAAAATTTACTAGATATAGAAGCCGACAGTCAAAATAATTATGCAGAAGCTTATATAAAAATATGAGATCTATCTGCTTGCGCCGATTTTCGAGTAATACAAAATTTAAATTTTTGCATAAAGTTGGATAGTTGCATCTATGATAGGTAGGTAACATTGGTCTTGTAGCAGACATGCTTAACGAACTTCTGCTAGATACGTTCAATGCTACGGATTTTTGTAATGAGGGTTCCATATGACACTTGCGTAGTCAATCTGAGACGATTAAAGCCACAAAGAGTTTCCTGAAAGTGCCAAGTCCTTTGTGCAATATCTTTTTACAAAGCCAATCATTTTAAGGGCCTTTGGGATTATGAGCTGTAGGTGATTATTGTATTTGATAGATCACATGATATGATAATATGAATTGATAAACAAAACATGTTAATGTCTCGCGATCAGTTGATGACATTATTTTATTGTTCTGTCTGTTCTATTGCGTTGGTTATTCGTTATTACCCACATTTCATTCAATAGCGAAAAACGAGAAAGAAGAAGTCATCCATCATATTTTATGTCCTGGTGAGAGAAAAGAACAAAGTTTTTTAATTGTTGGCATATACAAATACAGAATAACCACCACAACAGAACAATAAAATAATGTTGAATTGATAATTGATGGTTTTGTCCATGGTGCACTCTGATGATTACTGCGTGTTTTCTTATTTTTTGTGTGTAATGGGGATGTAGAATATGACCATTACAACTGAACTAAGAGACACCTCTCTGCCTACAGACTAAGGGTGTCGAGCTGGGCAGGCTGGCCGTGTACCACTCCTACCACAGACCCGGCGTGGACATCAACCTGATAGGGATGAACACCATGGACCTGCTCAAGAGCAACGTCGACATCCTCCTAGACGGCATCACAGAGCTGGAGATGAAGACTTACTCGGAGGTCATGGAGAAGTAAGTCCAACTGCACAATATCTCATTTGGGGCTCGTATTCTATTTGTTTAAGAAATTATTATTATTATTATTATTATTATTATTATTATTATTATTATTATTATTATTATTATTATTATTATTATTATTGAAGAGAAATTATAACATTGACGGGATGTTTCGTCGCGTCGTGGTGGTGAATAACTTACATTATTCTTGATTTCCCGACGTAGCGTCCTCACTGTGGAAGACATTTTCAAGGGATTGTTATTATTATTATTATTATTATTATTTATTTATTTATTTATTTATTTATTCAACAACAGACATATACTTTTCAGTAAAATCCAGAAAAACATTGAATATAATAGTAAACATGAAGGAAATACATAAATTATAATGATAAATTTAACTTTAAAAGTATTAAATAACCTTAAGGGTTACAGAAATTTATAACTTATAAAACGATTATTTAAATATAACGAGATGTAATTGAACCTAAATGTAGAGTAATGTAGAGTGTGTAGAGTTATGAACAGTAAGGCAGAAAGCAAACGAAACACAATTTCATACTCTTCATTAGAACACGTAGAAGCGTTCTACACCAAAGAGAATCTTCATTTTCTTTTGATAGTATGAGCATTGTCATTGAAGATATCTACATTGAACTAGGAGTATGTAGAACTAACCATTCACGAAGAAAAAAATAAACAAAACTAACTCTTAAATAGACCACAAACAAATAAATACTGGGCTCATAGGAAAGTTAAATCTGTATATGAGCTAATAAGGGGTTATTGAAAAATCCCGGATAAATTTGTCATGTTTATCCTCATACTTGGTGAATGATAGCGAGGCGACTATATGCATTCCCACACCTAAGACTTTTTTTAAGAATCTTTTATTTTGTTCTAATCGTTTCCATTGAATCAGAATATATGTTAACTTTATTCTTAGTTAATCGTATAAACATGTTGTGAAAGTCAGTGGGTTAATAGAAGAAGCGGTTTGTACACTAAACTAGTTTAATGTGTTAGCCCGAGTGAGATGAAGATTACTGAATTGCGTGAAACTGTAATGCTACACTACAGCAATTTGACGGGGATTATAATCAATTTTTATGGAAGGTTTCTTAGTAAAGGTTGCAAACAATGTAAATTACAAGCCCGTAATCGGCATGACTCTGCCAAATTATCAATTAACAGAGTAAAACAGCAGAGTAAGTCTGATTTTATGTTCTTCTTGAAATGGTAAAGATGTAAAGAAAGCACATAGATCTACTAAAATCTGATGTGTAATTGTGTCTTAAGATTTGATCTAGCTCTTCTGCAACAAGTTGAAAATATATTCAAGTCAAAGTATGTGAATGCAAGGAACAGATAATCCCGGCAATGCTAAGCTCGGGTTTATTTATGCATTTAAATAATCTTTCTTATACGGTTGTATCGTTCCGAAACGATCCATTAACTGTTTAAAAATTTGCATTTATTATTTTCTAAAATCATTTTATCGCTACTTCCATATTGTTAATTGTATTGTTTTTCTAGTGTAGCCATCATTAACGAGTAAATAACTAAAAATTTGAAATAGTATCACTGAACAATAGAAGGTTAAAACATCAAAACGTTCTCATACACTGCTTGATATTTTAAAAGCATTTACTACCAAACTATTTAACTCATCATTTATCAAATTTCAGATTGCTTTAAAAGCAATAATAAATTAAGCATACTAATTAGAGGTGTCTATCATGTTTCAGGTTCTTCTCCAAGGTCAAGGTAGGTCACTGGGAGGGCGTCGAGGTCACTGCTCACCAGAAGGCGAAGAAAGCAGCTCTGGCCAAGAAATAAGTCAAACACTTATCATTAATGAAACTAAATATTTTGTACCTGACAAGTCGCAAGAACTAAGAAGTATAATCAAAATATATTTCGATACCTCAACAATAAATAGTATTCTCACAGAAGGTGTAAGTTGTTTCTTTGACTCAACCCCTACATACACCAACGACCCCTACAACCCCTACCCCCGACCAGTCTTGGGGAGCTTTGATTGGAACGCGCTCCTTCCATCACAAGGAACTATAACTGTTACTATAATTTTGTAATATTTACTATAAACTATAATGAATTCAGAAGTTCACATTAAAATTTGAAACTCAATTTGTACAGCTGCATACGGATTATGTCATATTGTACTTGTACATAATTCTATGATCATTAAACCGTGTCATCATCACTAAATTGTGTGATTCTCCTTCCACCTTACTGTTGCAACGGCAGTCGGTAGATGTTGCACGTGCATATAGCAACTTATTATTTAACTGCCTAACGATAACAAAAAGATGTCCGGTTCTTGGTAGTTGTGACTTTCCGTATGTCAGAGAATTGACGCTTATCAAGATTTTGTGAAATATTATTTACGATTTGTTTAGTTCTGTAACTTTTAAAGAAACTAAAGTTATTTTTCAATAAATTTCAAATCTTGTTTTTTTTTTAAAGAAAAATGGAAACTAGCCGTTCTTTTTTGATAAAGTAACTTATCCTTTTAAAGTTCCGTATTTCGGGGAACTTTCCCAAGACTGCCCCTTACACGTGCCTACACATTGCCCTACACATGCCTACAGTACAGGTAGAAGTGTAGCCTCGTGTAATGTTGTCGGTGCCCAGTTGAATGCTCATGTAAGTGTTGACTCGCTTAGCTTTGTTTGTCAGACACACAATGCCACGATCAACAACATGGCAGCTAGTTGGTCGTCGCTGTCTTCAGGTTGTGCAAGTAAATATTTACTCTGGTGAAACACAAGGGACACACGTGCTCATAGGAATCAGAGAAAGAATATCAGTTAGTGTGTGGGACCCTTGTAAACTCATTGTGTGTTAATATCAACCTCCAATTTGTGATGTTAAGTGTTCTTTGTTTCGGGTTTAAATCAAATAATGTATAATATAAAATTCTTCAATCCATTGAATGCTGATATCGTTTTTATCATAATTCGGCCGATACTATGTGTGTGTATATGACATAAATAGCACATCATGTTATATATTACGATTAAAATTATAGATATTAACCACTACATTTATTGAGCAGGGTTGGAATTGTGTATTTACTTAGTGAAGACTGAGCATGAGACTGCTTGTTTAATGAAAATGTTTTCCTAGCCTACTAACTTTTTGCGGGATGTGATTTGCAAGTCAATATTGTGCCAATTTATTAATAGCTTCAAGTATTTTTGAGTACCGGTACTATAAACATTTGTTCTTATGATATTACATTGTTTTTACATACGTAGTGTGAGGATATTATATCGTAGTGTGGAAAAAAGAAAAAACTAGGAAAATTAGGTACAAAATGTATAACAATGAGTGAGTAAAAAAAACATATTAGTGATTTGCTAATAATTATCCCTGACAATAGATGTGGTGTTCATATAATAATATATCTACCGTAGCAATAATCGCAACTAGGATATCACTCATTACCTAAGACTTAGCAATGAGACAACCACGAGAAACAAAATACATACAAGCAGTGTAAACTTTTGTATGTTGTTCTTACGACACGACGCAATTTCACCATCTTACTTTAGTCTAGCTGTATCGAAGTAAAACTACATTAGTACTATGTTTCAATTGGTCAATTCTGAAAATTTGCTTTACTAACATTAACAAAACTTTCTCAAACAATTCTAAAAACAAAGTATGTAAAATTTAATAGTCACAGTTTTTAAAAAGGCTGTTCTCACGCTTAATGATGAATGATCATTGGCAATGATTTTAAGATTAAAATTCAATGTAAATATGAGAGTCTCGTATTTACTATGAAGTATGAACCTCGAGTGTGGGAAATGATAGCGGACATTATGGTTTATTAGTTTCGAGTCGTTTCCACATCTAGCAGACCGGTGTAGCATCTCGACCGCCAGCATACCAGACATGCAGTGCAGACAAAATGTCCCAGTAACTGTCATGGGTAGTTACAGTCCGACGGATAGATTTATTGCTCATAACGGATCCGCATCCTGTAGTGTGGATTCCTGCACAATTATCATTATGTTAAAGTGCACTTTAAATTAACGTGGAGTTAGTTGTGCAACTTACGAGACTTACTTGCGTTAACAACGGTTAGCAGCCACATTACATTCAAATTATCTCCAGATGAGCTGGAGTAAATGGTTACCGTCATACCCTTTTGCCCACGGATAAACAAGCTTCGTGAAAGTGTTTTTGTTATTTGTGTTTCATACTAATATGTTTTTACAATTTACATCATTATAAGTTATTGCTCTATTGGTGACAAAAAGTCGGAAAAGTTTACTCAAGCTGGAATCTGAAGTTGTCTGTCCAGGCCTCAAAGAAACTCGCAGATACCAAGTTTCAACTGGCTTCTGCTTAAAAAACATAACCTAGCCTAGCATATTATTAATTTTTCACTGACCATGTTCGGAAGGTACCGGGATAAAATCCCGCTAATACGGCAATCTTGACTGAAGGTTTTTTCCGCGAGGTTTTCCTCAGTCGTTAATGCGAACGCAAGAGATTGAACCCTCCTGAACAGCCCTCGGACATCCCTTAATACAATACTCCTAGCTCCAATATATACCTATTGATCAATACAATAACTAAGTACAATATGTATATAGTTATAGACACCTTTGGGGGGGGGCATGCATTGCACCCTGGACAGGTTTCACACGAAACATTATTATTATTATAATTATTTGGCTAAATTATTTTTTTAAATACCCATTCAACAATTATTTTGCACGTGCAATTAAAAAATAAACCGCGCTCATACGCACTCGTTCCATCAATTGCAGTCCAATTTTTTTTTTTTTAATGCTGTTAGTTAAAATTTAGTAGCCAATTCGTACTTGTTTAATCACAATCTAGTGACTGTGCAATATTATCAATAAAAAATGTAATATAATACCATTAAGATAATATATTTAATATTAATTATAACAACTTGTTTAGTTATTATCACGTAGGCTATAATATTCAACACCTGATTGATTTATTACAATCTAGTAGTGTTGCTTTTAATGTTTTACATTTTAATTCAGTTTATAACTGAATATTCAGCTTGACGTCAGCATGATTGTGATACAGGGGTCAACTGATCGGCTCTGTTCTGACGCGTCAAGATACTCGTCACCAGGTGTTAAAGAGGCTGGCGGGTGACGCAGGTACCCGCTCTACACGAATCCTCACTTAGCGACGCCAGCTATTCATAAGGCGGGGAAACTCGTCGCACTAGGCGTCAATCTTACCGCGAACCACGAGCCTAAAAGGGAAACCATCCAGCTAAGTGAATTAGCGAGTTTCATACGACCGAGTCTCGATCTCGTCGTCTTCAAGACTTAGGTGTCATCAGATGCGGCTTCCTAGTTTCAACCGTCTCAAGTCCTTGCATGAAGATTAATATAGCCGACATGAAATAACTCAAATGATTAACCCTAGCAAAAGAAAATTAATACATCAAATAAATAACACATTTTGTAACTACTGAGATTCTTAGAACAGTTAGGTTTAATAAGTAACAATATTTAAACTTATTATGTTCTTTTAATAAATTAATATATTAAATTAAAGGTAAAGGCCATAGAACTATTGTGAGCATGATTGTGGTATAATTTTTATTTTTTATTTGAATATATATTTTTTATTGAGATCAAGATGGCAGTGTTTGTTAGATGTGTCGACCTTGGCTGGGAGACGGAGTTTTATGTTTTGTTTGGTTTGTTGCCTTTTGAAGGGTACTGATAGTACCCAAAATATTGCTTTACCTTTAATTTAATATATTAATTTATTAAAAGAACATGATAAGTCCAAATATTGTTTATACTTATTAAACACATTTTGTGTTTGGAACTTTAAAAAAACTTACAACAAATCTCAACCTGTACATTGTCCTCCTTTGTCAGATACTTTCTTATAACTGAATAAGATACGAAATATATATAAACACGGTTATTTTGTCAAGCTTTTGGTATATGAAGGGTCTTACAGCGTATAAATATAACAAGGATTACATAACTGCACAAAAAGTAAGAATATTATTTGAACATTTAAAAATTGAATACACTAGGAAAACGCAAAGTCCGCCGCGTTGATGGATGAGCTTTTTAAAGTTTTTAGTTTGCGTGGGATATCTTTACTTTTGCAAGTGCTTTGTTTTCTGCCTACGCATTGTAGGTGATTGTTGTCAAGTTTCTATTGTTTCTTGTCAATTGGTATTATTTACCGTAAAAAACTTATATTAAAACTTTATTTCTATGGATTCTGGCTAACTTTTTCAACTTTTTCTTTCAAAAGGTACTACATCACCATAACCTTAATGTCCATGTATAATATGAACGTTGTAGCCCCACCCGTTTGGTCAGAATTGGCCCAAATGGCACGAAAATATTGCACAAAAAATAAAAAAAACTTATATTAAAAGCTTTATTTCTATAGATTCTGGCTAACTTTTCAACTTATTCTTTCAGAAAGCAATACATCACCATTACCTTAATGTCCGTGTGAAATATGAACGTTGTAGCCCCACCCGTTTGGTCAGAATCGGCCCAAATGTCACGAAAATATCGCACTAAAAATCGAAAAAAATCGTAAAAGTACGATATTCATAAGAAATATTTCTTCGATTGTACCCAAAAACGTAGCAAGTCTAAGTTCAGAGATTTCGAAGGTCCCCTCCAATTTTCATCAAGATCGCATGTGCCGTTTGCCCGGTAGAGAGCGAACAAACAGACAGAAAAACTAACAAAAAACAAAACACCCGAGCTATTTTTCTTGGGGTAACGTAAGTGGAAAACAAACAAAAAAACAGAAAGTCAAATTGAAGTCTTCACTTCACTTGCTACGCTCGCTACGCTCATCCAATTATCAGCATCAATGTGGATATGAAGAAAAATGTATAACAATAGTAATACAGTGTATATTATTCAAAACATGAATTTAAATTTTATCGCATTGGATTTAATTAAATTGAAATAAACTCCAACTTAATTGAAAATCTTGCAAAACATTCATCTATGAATGTGAATACTTTGTAAGTAAAAATCATTGGACTTTCCACTGTTATTAATATTTTTATTTCAAATGTAATATTTCGAATCCTTTACAGGAGTCTTTATCAAACTAACAATTAAAAAACCACAACAGACAGGACAAAAAACATTTCACAAAGAATATAAATATGGCTGTGTATTAGTACCAAATTATGAACGAAAAAGATTTGTATGAATAAAATTAAAATAACAAAAAACATAACATTAAATTTAGGCCTACATGTTGGATGAAATAAAACTATTGATCTAGTTATTACATTTGAAATAAAAATATTAATAACAGTGGAAAGTCCAATGGTTTTTACTTACAACGTTTCGCCACTAAAAGTAATAAGAGATCGCGCCACCGTCGCGCGGATTCTTGCAATATGGCTGAAGGTTTGGGGGTTCGCCTCTGTTTACTACGCGCTGGCGTATGGAAATCAACAGTCTTTTAAAGCGACAACGACACATGTTTATGTCTGACTCTGACAACAATTATAATAATAATATATGCTACTGATATTAAGCTTAAGAAGAAATGGTTAAATTGGCGATTCTCGTTATATAATGGGTTTGGTGTGTCATGCAGATGATATAGTTTTTCGTTGATTTTTGTGCCTGCATTTTGCACTCGTAACATAGCATTCTATGTTTTTTCCAACTGACAACATATAAAGCTACACGTGAGTGGTAAACGGCAAAACAAATGTGGTAGTATAATTCATACCCTGCCCCCTCACACACACAGAAAGACATTAATTGCCAATAATCACATCAAAATCTCGTATCATTGTTTCATTTGGTGGCCTACTGAACGATTTGTAATACATAATTGATTATATACATTGAATTCAATATATTATATTCTAGCACTGACCTGCAGTGAGTGTATATCTTACCCACAAATTGGGGTCTTTTACATACAGTGTTATATTGATGAAGACTAGAAATAAGAGAAAGTAGGAACTAAACTAAGTATAGTAAAATGTAACATAGTGTGGTAAAATAATTAGTAATAATATAGGCCTAATGTCATGCAATGTCATGTGTAATACAATAATGAATAATAATAATATGTAACTGACAGTAACACAATTATGTATTATGTATGAAAATTTGAAAATGTTAAGCCAACACATTGCGTGGAAATAAGAAGATAATGAAATCATACAATGGTTTAGGTATGGTTGAATAATATTTTAAAAATTACGGTATGGCTACACTTAATTTCTACGGCATTGATCCATCAACCATACTTGGATCAATTGTTTATATTTACTTATGGAGTTTGATTGCTTAATTTCTAACGAAAATGTTACATAGTTGATATCCTTTGAATCCCAACATATTCTAAATTAAAAACATGTGGAGAGTGGTAGGGCTTGGTTGCCTAAGTACCCTACATACATGCATGGTCGTAAATTATATTCAGTTTTAAATATTATCATGGTGTCACAATGGCGATATAATTACGCAAAGGTCACCAAATAAGGACTTGAATTCTTCATGGATCCCCGGGGCCTTTGTATATGTTGTACTTTTATACCAGGAGACTGTAAAATGTTTGACGTAAAATATCATGAACAATATCGCCATTGTAAATCATTTTTAAATGAACAGGATAAACGTTAAATAAATAAATAAATAAATAAAATAAATACATAAATACATATTATTATGAGTATGACATGTCGTCAATTTCGTCAATAAAATCAAATGATGAAAGCCCAACCCTCAACATTTTGTCACTTCATTGACTTGCAAAATTAAACGTTTTCAAGATCAATAGATTTATTGAGACGTCATTTTTTACTCTATTACAGTATTCTTGATTATAGCAAACATCAATATTGTGGACTGTTGCATGTATTTATATCGCCAACAGTCCCAAAACTAATGCAATCGTAATACAAATCTGTGTGAAAAAGCATACGCGCGGTAGAAGTTACCCCCAAACCTCCAGTTGAGCGCTTCTCCGCCAGAGCGCATATCTGCAACTTTTAGTGCCGAATAGTTTCATTTTTAATAATGTGAATACTGTTTTTATGAAGGGTTGCACTCTTTACACATGGTCATTTTAGGATCGAATGGGAGAAAACTGCTATTTTCCTTGAATGCGATTCGATTACGAATACTTGATGGATTTTTCTCTCGGGTAGCCGTTCTTTGTGTAATTTACTTGTCATGTCCTGAATGTACCGAGACAATATTCTTTCAGTAAACCGTTCTACCAAACGGTTCATTGTAAGCTAAACGAGGCTGTCTTCAGCTACAGACAACGCATCAATACCGATCAAGAGCTAGGAAACACACGTGTATTGCATATAACAACCATGGCGATCACAAACTGTCAACAATGCATTGTTCACGTGTAATTGTCTACGTATTGTAAGACTGTAAAGCAGTGTTGTCAGCGGGTTTCCGACAGATCTGAAGCGTATGGTGCGCGATACTCTGATTCAGGGGTCACTGCCTCACTGGACGATACTAGCCATCAGCAATCCTGACTGGAATTTATATATTTATTTAACGTATATCCTATTTATGTTTAGTCCTAAATGCGAATGTAAGGTATTTACAGCCACGTGTGAATTTTACTTGTCAGGTGAACCAAAGAAATAGAAGTGGATCATGTATCGCAATACTCTTATTAGGAGGTTTTCTGCTTCGATATCTGTCATCCGATATCTAAACTATTGGTCTTTTCTGAGGTTTCCTTTCAGACGAAGAGCATGACAGGAATAATCAAGTAATATTTAATTTCCCTTGGATGTAGCTCTAGCTACCCTCCCTAGTCCTCAAAACTCTAAAGAGTGTCTATATACGAACACACACGATTTACGCTCGGGATTGAGTTTACATTATTTCCACCTCGATAGGAGCAGCCTTCTTTTGACTGTAAGTTCTGATAAACGCAGAACCGTATCATGCTAAGTAGCAAGCAAGAGTATACACACCTACAATTAGTTTTTAATCCTATTTGCATGCTACATTTCTAATTAGTGACAATGCACCGTGACTCCTGTAATAATATGTTCTCGGGATGTGCTTTCTTGGAGTCATGATAAGCATTATTTTTCCATTTGTCGTTTTGCTATACTTAATTGCGACCAAGATTACAAGTTGTCATCAATTTGGACTTAATTGGCTTAATATGCAATTTAAATTAAAATCTAGAACTTAAAATGCAATTGTAAGTAATATGTAATGTCATTCACCACACACAACAATGAGGCTCTCGTAATCTTGAGTGTTACATTGTTTAAGATATAAATTGTCTGTCACAGAAATAAATCAACATTATGAATTCATAAATCGTTCTCCAGAACTTGCAGAACATGTGTAAACTGTCGGTGCTTCATGTTATCCCGGTGTCGCTATGCAAACGAATACGCAATAGCGATTAATCTTGGTTTGTCGTGACATAACAGAATACAATCGATAATTATTTATGTTTGTTCCTACTCGAGATGCTAAAGACGTTGTATTAATCGAGTGAGTAGTCGGAAACCGGTCGTAAGTACTTGGCTTGCGAGACACTCACGCGAGGTCTTGCGCGTAACAACACAAGTAAGTATCCAGTAACTATTATGAATTGGATTAATAAAACCTTGCTATGAGGTCTCGCCACACACTGTACGGGTTCTTGATGTAGTAGCAACCCAAAGAGGCCGGTTTCTTTGATTGGGACAATCAGACGACTGTCACCGGATCGATGTGGCTTTTAACCGGTATTTACCACTTTAAGTAAACAGCGTTAAACGCTCGACTCTGATTCGTGAGGTCCCGGGATCAAATCCCGTCGAGACCGGCAATCCTGACTGAAGGTTCTTTCCGAGGTTTTCCTCAGTCGTTTCGGGATAGAGTCCTCTTAAACAGCCCTCAGACATCCCTTCAAAATTGTTCTATCCACATCATACCTAGTTAGACGAAGAGGGGCATGAATTGCACCCTGGGCAGGCTAAGCCACAAAAGATTATTTATTTATTATAACCATACAATTCATTTATTTAACTACTATCCTTTTCATTTACAAGAACTGATTTAAAAAGTTTATCAAGCAATCAAACAAAGAATTGATACTGTACACGTTGGATTAGATATATCTAACAATTCAACTCTCGTACCAATCTAATAAGACTTGAATTAATATGTAGCCAATAGGTTAGCCATTCACTCACTAAAATAACATGACTGTTCTAAGAGAAACGTGCTACAAATAATAACAACAACAACAACAACAACAACAACAACAACACGCGTGAGTCTTCATCACTAACATTTTTCAAAACTTCATTAATAATATTTTATAAACTTTGTGTGTTAATCGTCCTTAAGGCATACAATTGTAATGGATAATTATTAATGAACACGGAGGCTTTTATGTAAGATAGAGGTAATTCGTACGGTCTCTGACATTGATGACTGAAGTTTGATAATGTTTTCCAAAGTCATGAAGCAGTTTCTATTAATCTCTCGTTCAATGTCAGCTGCTAACGAGCATGCTAGTGGAGACGGACTGGATTTCGTTAGTGTGCTGGGCTAGACTTAATAAATGACCAGTAAGCCTATAGTCCTCTTTAAAGGGGCTAAAAACCCCAAAATTATTTTTTACCACGTGATCTATAGCACAATACTACACTAAAATGACCGTTTAAAAAATCATATCTTGTAACTATGATTTAACACGAATTTTTGAATTTTTTTGATCCAGAATTTGCGAAAAAGGTGTTTTGGGAAATTTCTTAATGCTTTAACTTCTTTGTCCACATAGATTCTAGAGCATAGAATTAAAATGCCCCATATTCATTCCTACTAAATGACCAAATTTCCTCAAAAACGTGCTACAAATAATCAAAATCACACAACAACAACTAACAGCGTAGTTTCATCACTAACAATTTCTCCAAAATTCAAATAAAATTTATAATTACTGAAATTGTGTGTTAATCGTCATTTCCTATATTTTTAGACAATAATGCATAGGTTAATGGCAAAAGATGCCTTTATAGTTTATGGGGATTTTCGGTCGGACCATGACTGAATTTGATAATGTTTCCAAGTTGACAATTTTGAGTAATTTGTTCCACAATGTCAGCTTGTACGATCATGCTAGTGGAGATGGCATGCTATTCGTCTGATGAATAGTTTAGATATATGCGGTAAACCCTTACTAACTGTATAACTTACTAGAGTTAATTATTCCTGTATCGGGACGGTCGGAGTCGCAAAACTGCAGCATTAGGCTCTACTATTAATAATGCTTAATTCAATAACGCTAACTCGCAACACAGCTTGTGTTTTAAAACTAAACAATTTTGAAAATCGTGATGATGACCAAGAAACGACCAGTCAAATCTGCCAATTATTTATTTGTGGTTATTTGTGGTAAGACGTGACTCGGATCGATATTGATGCAGTCGTTTTACACGAGCTGTACGTATATGTTCGTGTTTTAGGAGACCCACTTCCTCGCCCTAATTAGTGGAATACCATGTAGTTCCACTTCCATCCGACTCTCCGTCCATCTGATTCCACAGAAAAACTTGCATACGACATCATTAAAACTTTACCGCACTAACCAACTCGAACCTGCAACTTGACAACTGAAAAATAGCTAGAAATGTTGTCCTTTTCTTTACCGACGTTGACCTAGTAAACTTTATAACCTGTCAATGATGGACATGATTTTATAAATAGACAAGAGTTTGTTGCAAACTTAGGAGATTAGCCTTCTCTACTTGTAAGTAATTGCTTGACCCTTATCAAAACAGTGGCGCAAATCATCGTTTCAAAAAAATACAGTTTAGCCTCGGCTTGAAGAACAATTAGAATCTCTGAAACTTTCATGCCCTGGTTTCTTATTGAATGAATGAACGCTGTTTTCAATAAGGCTCATGTCGATTCGATCAATATTCATGTCACCTACTACTCACTTCCTTGAAAGTACAAAAGGTAGTTTACAACTAAAACTATACGTAGAGTAAAACACTAGCACAATGAAATACCATAGTAAATAGGTGACGGAACTTGTTAGTGGCTGAATACAATCTCAAGAATCAAGAATCGTTCTACAACCGTCATCGTTCGTTCCTCTAGGTATAACGCCAAAGTCGTTGTTACACGAGTGAGCGAGTCAAGTGTTGAGTACCCGGGGAAGTTCCTAATGTATAAATAGTGTTTTGAGTTTAGTTGGTATAAGGGCGCGTCAACTGTAGGGTCATAATGCGCTACTCTAGCCTATGATAGACTAGAGAGGAAAGACCCATGCTGGATCCAGCCTTCTGTACAAGGGTAAGATAGGGAATGTTACCGGGTAGTAAACACATGGCTTACTCACTCGTCTAACAACTACTTTGGCGTTTTCCTAGTATAATAACGTGAGCAAATCAGCAATGGTGTAGGCCCTATATGGTTTTATTAGTCTTCTCAATAGAAGCCTATAAATAAAATATCGCAAATAATTAAAATCTTGGTAACTTAAAACCATAGTTTTTCTTTAAAGTTTGAAATGGTGTGTTAACATTACCGGACAGCGAAATGGTTACATACCATTTTATCAGCAGGGCAACATTAACCTTCTCGTCAATAAAACGTCTCGTACATAACACGGAGATCTGGCATCTTTTTCTTAAGTGCAGAAATCCACTTGTTCGTCCTAATTGATGTTGTAGCAAATAAACCCAGTTTTTTTAGTCCCGGTAAATATTGAGGTATAACAGTAACACCAAAATCATCTCATCAAGTTCATCCGAGCTAAAATCGCATAGCACCTCCAGAGTTGTGAGTTTACTGCACCCTTTTATGATGCTTTCCAGACCACTGCGGCAAACATAACAACATAATGCTTCAACCCTGACTCAAGATACAGTTCGATAAGGTTCTCTAGGTTCGAACCTATTACCACAGCTGTTTTATCATTAAAGTAGCAGTCGTGAAGATGCAGGAAAGTGAGTTGTTTTAAAGCATTGTTAGAAAACATGGCACTCCATTGGGCTCGGAAGAATTGTAACATTCATCAATCCTGAGACGACGCAGACTTGCCGAACCCCCGCTACAGCAGAGATCAAGGCAGACCTTGATCATAGTCAACATTAAACTATTTGATCAAAACTCAAAGGCTCAAAACAAATCAACTTATGCTGCACTTGATTAATTTTAAAGTTTTGTAGACGTATTTGTTAAATGTAAATAGATTTTAGTTTGGTTGTCAGCTGGAAATAAAATTATGCAAATAATAAAGTTATCGGTACATTGGAACACAGTCTTTAGTCATCAGTCTATTTATGTGCTAGTCAATAGAGGATCGAGTCTTGCTAACTACTATAACTAGGAGCCTGTTGAGTCATATTTTAAGAAATCGTTTAGCGTTTTCTTAAATAGGGTATTTAACTTACAATTAACGTGGATATGCAATGGGATAATCCAGAACGCTATCCGCAATCTGTCAGTCTGATCATTATCGTAATACTTTTTATTCATTTTACCTTTCCTAGAAGGGTTTGAGATAATAAATAATAGAATACACGGGAATATAACAGTTGTTGTCAGTTGACACAGCATGAAGCTAAGTTATTGCTGGTAAAATAATTGCTGCAATTTCATATCCTCTCATAACCTGCTGCCGGTAGAACTTTCAACAAAACCCAGGCAATGTTGGTAATTCCTTTACTTCATACGTTGCACATTCTTCTATCAACCAGGCGGTTGTAAAGTGTTGTTTCAAGTGAATAGTATAGTAATAGTAATATTAATAGTTATTTGGCAAACCTAAATGAAATTAAAATCACATAAATATTATGTTACCAATAAAAATATCAACGACAGAGAAGAATATGGCCCACTCGGCTTAGAGGCGGCTGAAGAAGTTGTGCCAGGTCTGGCTAACCGGCAGCTAAAGACAAAATAGACCAAGTCAATGTATTGGCATATGGGGAACATAGCTATGTTCATTATTATGTAAAATAATGGATCATGAAACCAGAGACTAGCCACATTAGCATTGGAAAAACTTTTCATAATAAAAATTTCATAAATACAAATAAACGTTGTTTCAATTAAGTATAAATAAAAATTTTATAATATGATTAAAAACCATCAAAATCCAATCCAAAATGTAAATTATAAATTACATTTGATTTGATACCATATTGGTCATAGTAACAAGGTGTTAACCTTAAAACACGTTCTCAGCATAACTATTTATTTGTTTTTAATTGAAATCGGTAGAAACAGATGATGAATGACTACAGACAATAAGATAGAGCGAAGCAGTGCTATAGAAGAGCCGAGTGTGACGTAGGTTTGATGATGATAACACTGATAACGAGTTCTCCAAACAACACACCCCCTGACTTTCTTCGCACGCGTCATGCTCATAGACTCACGCACTCGTGGACCTTTCATTTGTCATTAGAACGCCTAAAATATAAATTACGAAATATGTTCTAAAATGGGTGAAGATTGTGGTATATTTGGTACCTTACATTATTATTCTTACAATATTTTGAGTCACTTGTATAAAAAATGTTGTGAAACATTGTTTTCGTTACAGTTTAGGTTCGTTTCCAGGTTTGAATGGGAAGAATGAAACGGTTTTTAGGGGATGAAATTTATTTGTTATTATAAAACAATCACCTTTACAATAATGCCTAAACTCATTTATTTTCATAATCGCCTTGTTCTGAATTGTAATTTTTAAATATAAATAAATTTGGTAGTAATTATGTACGCTGTATCCTTGTGGTCATAACACTCTGGAAGTCAAATAAATATTATTTTTACAAACTTCAATTTAACTAAAATAATGTACTGTACCAAACCGAAGCAAAATGTATCGGGATTTCTTCCTAAGTTTTCCTCCCAAATGTACAACCAAAAACTATAAAATACGTAAACTCACACGTTTGGCGTTACGAAGATGACCAGTGTCGCCTGGGTTGAATTCTGTCGGCCTAGTATTCAATCTAACTGCGATAACATTATATGGTTTCTTCTATAGACCATTAGACTCCGTGGCGCAACGGTAGCGCGTCTGACTCCAGATCAGAAGGTTGCGTGTTCAAATCACGTCGGGGTCATGTTTTTTGGAATTGTTGTAAACTACTTTTAACAAATATAAACTTTTGTACATTTTGTGCCTTCAGTTATTTACTTTCAATCTATTTGTATTGATTTTGTGGACAATAAGAAACAACAGTAGGGATTGATCACATTTGGTCAGTTACGAAATATTTTTAAAACGGAAGTAGGTATATTTGTAAATCCTTACTTTAATGTTTAACCGATTATATTATACACTCTTATTGAATCAAATGTTATATATTGGCACAATATAAATATTGGTATGTTTTATTTTTAATTGCGTTGATGTTGGCTAAATACGCTTCGAAATAGCAATAACATAATTTGCATTATTTTTTTTTATTAGTTCTATGTATAATGTATTATTTCCTGCACTGAGTATAATATGTATTCGGTAAGAAAACTAAACTCGTAGGTCGTGTCACATTTATTCGGGGATTACGCTGACCCCTGGCTGGTCAAGATTGCCAGAACTATCTAAACTCAGGTTTTTCCTACACTTCAAACATTCAGGTTTATTATAAATTAAGCTTTCTTCTAGTCATCAGAATCCAGATAAAATTAATAGCCTATCATATTGGCTCATCTCATTACACAAATCATCACCCGACATGGCCACTGATATACAAATAGAAGTTAGAACGACGCAATGCGCAGTGTGAGAAAGGGAATCTTGTTTGTTTAAAACATGACTAAATTAGTTTAAGAACATGAAAATATTTACAATGCTCTTCTGGGTTGTTTGTTTTGTATTACCCATTTTATAAGAAGCTAACCAAGGAAATTCTCCATTATGCCGCCTCGTTATGTGGTTTGGGGGAGGGGAGTAAAATATAGACTACAAACACATTAAGTTAACTAATCTAAACCCAAACACATTACAATTAAGTGGTTGGGTCATTTGACGAATATTCCGGTCGCGAAAGCCTTAAATTTGAAATAATACGTTAATTATTAAACAAGGAAGCTTCGCAATCGATTTTTCATGTGCGTTGTTGGATGAGCGTAAATGGTGCATTGAGCTGCCATGTGTTCAGATTTTTTGTTGTTCTGTGAAAAAATCATTACAATCGGATAAAGCATAAGTCTAAGAATTTTTTTCGGAGAAAAACGGAAAAAAGCGTAAAATTGCGATTCTCATGAGAAATAATTTTTTGATTGCGATCAAAAACGTGTCAGTTCTAAGTTCAGAGATTTCGAAGGCCTCCAGAAAATTTCATCGCAATTGGAGTATCGGTTTAGCCGGAATCGTGTTAATTATGAAGTCGAAAATATGCAGATACATTAATTTACAGTACGAAGGTGAGACGTTCAATAACATTCAACAACAAACAATTTGTAGCTACCGTCATTATGTCTTGACAGGTATAATAAATATATTGATTTATTTATTGGTATATTGAAAATAAATAATAATAATAAAGTAGAGCACACAATATATAAAAAGTTTTACAATAAAACCGACATTCGAATGATTCTCCACTAATCGATTTATCACTAATCGTCGGCATCCGTACCATGTACCGTGTACCGTCTCGTAGCGTAGTAAAAAACTTCTGACCCCGACGTGATTTGAACACGCAACCTTCTGATCTGGAGTCAGACGCGCTACCGTTGCGCCACGGAGTCGGCTGTGACTAGAGGCGGCTGCGCGTCGTGTCTAGTACCGTTCAGGCGGGGACTCGGTACCCACGCACTCAGCGAGGACACCACTGCTACGTGAAGACAACAACACGTGCCCCCACGCACAACTCTTCTACCTCATTCTGGCCATAGGTTTTGTGGTGTTACTTGTTAGTTGTGTCTTTGTCAATTTTTTAATATTTGATAGATTTTGTGTTGTTTCATGTATGCCATCCATATGCTTACAAAGTATATGTTCATTCGCGGTAGTGTTGCGCACCATGTGAACAATACGTTAATTATTATTCTGTGTCGAAAAGCAACCTTATGATGAAAAGTCCGAACTTTGTTTAAAATAAAGTTTAGTTATAATATATACTACTTAAATTTGTAAATGTTATCAAAAATGTTGTCTTATATAATACACTGTTGTTGTTATATTATTATCTCAATCTTAACTCAATTACATATTTTTATTATTGTGTGTGCAATAATGTTTTTAATTTAATTTAGTAGTACTTTGTAATCAGTTTTTATAACTGAATATCTATAATATAATATATAAATACAAAAAATTATAACTCCTAACAAAAAACTTGTGTAGAAGGGGGGGGGGTGGTGAGGTGGGCCTGACCCTTCAGGCTCCCTAACGTAATCGATGAATCAGATCAAGCATTTAATGTGTGTAGTTGTGTAGTGTGCAATTAAATTTAAATAATCACGGCTTCCATAGAGTGACGAAACTCTATACTAGCGATCAGAGGTTGTCGGACCCTCGAGCTATTGTTTAAAATAGAACTTGCTCTACGTACGCGAGTTGTGGTGGCAACTAATACTTATAACTAGTGGCACGTGACAAGAATCACGCGCCTCATTCTCTCAGAGAAAACTCGTCGTTGTAGCTCATCGAATTCGGTTCGGATGATCGGCGTTTTGAATCCTGCTAATGCAAGTCCAGGGCTTTCCCGGGGTATGCAGACAAATTGACTTTATTCTCATAGATTCTACAAACAACCGTAGGACATACCTCGCAAACTAATTATTCGTCAAGTTCAGCTTATACGGTGGCAAAATTTAGATACTTCATTTATTTTAAAGCTTTTATTAAACTCCAGAGAGTACAACACCAACTATGGCGTAACATAGGCAACATTACATCATTACAAAGTACATAGTAACAGTCAGTTAAACATTTCAGCTATGACAATGACAGGATAAATGACTAATAAAATTACAAGTTTACGGAGTACATATTTATATAATTACAATCAGTCAAACATTTCAGACTATATTGTACTGTTTATGCCTGATTCTAGACAAGACCCTTTGTGGCAAGATTAGTTATGTATAATTTATGTTATTTATAATACTAGACGAAATAATTTTTTTAATAATATTGTACACTGGTTTCAATAAAATTTAGGCAAATATTTTGAATTTGTGATAAAGTAATTGAAAAATAACCGTAATCATAATAAAAATTTTGTTGCCTAATATAAAAGTTTGCCACGAGTCCAGAATTTATGGCTTTAGTTGCTGGATTAAACTGAGCTACCGGCCAAGTATTGAAGAACGATATAATATTATGCTGTGGATATAATTAATCGAGCAATGGCAGCAGCTCTTGCGGCTGTAATATTGGATTATACATTAGTATTATGTTGTTCAATATAAGACACGAGTCAGGGAATGTAATAATAAAAATATGTCATATGCTACGACTCAGTAACATATATTGCAAATAAACAAGACATTCATTACTTAAAACCTTCTGTTTTACCAATGGTTTTACTATAAGAAATATTCAAAGAGCCTTCTATCATTTGCTGCTTGATTGATGCTTCTCATGATCTTACTTTAAAACGGTTTACAACTACATTCAACATGCATTCCGTAATTGATAACGATATTAAAATAAAGTGAATTGATTACAGTACACAGTGCATTTCTTTGCAAATCAGTTTTTTTTTTAAATAGGATAGTTACTTTATGAATTAATAAAGTATTATATTTATGAAATTGCCATTTATTGTATGGTTTGCACATTCATCGCATGTGCATTGTTTTCGAATATTCTAACTTTACTGATAAACCATAAAAAAAACTAATCTCTTTGTATTCTGAAGGATTCACAGCTGGGTGACCATCATACAAATAGAACATGGAAAATGACACGGACTACTCGTATGAAATCAGTGCCAGATGGCAGCAGAGGAGATTAAGATTGCAGTGATAAGAAAGAAGGTACAGTTATCTGCACGAGAAGGGAATCATCAATCAATTAGTATTCTCAATTAGCAAGAGCGGGTTATTTATCTTAGGTAGTGAATCAATTGGTTGTAAAGTGAAAACAGAATTCAAAATTGTTTTACTAAGAACTCAGAGTTTATTAAAAAATCAATTCTTAGTAAACGTCTTGAAAAGATTGTAATTCACAGAACGATTACTGAAAAATAAAATAAGATTTATGTTTTTAACATCAATCTTTTTCAATAATTCAAAACTAATTCATAAAGGAGAGCGGAAATAGTTTAAATTATGATTGCATAATTTCAATTGCACCACCAAATTAATTGTTTGATTAATTTACGAAATAATTACTAAAACATCGGTCAGTCACACTTAGAAAAAGTAAATTAATTTAAATTTACTGTAAAATACATAATAATGTGTATTAAAATAATGTATAAAGAGTAAAATTGTGTACCATGTTTAAATAGTTGTATTCAAAGAGAAAGTGGAGTACATTGATTTGAATATTGTTTAGAAATAGGTAAAGGTCACTTTATGTTCTGATAGACAGAGAAACAATAATAAATTTCTACGATCAACTTGGTTGTTGCAAAGAACTAAGAAAACTGCATTGATTAATTGTGTATATCATTTTTTTCTTAACAGACTATCAGTAAATTTATGGTGCCATGCAACTTTTATCACTGAAAATAATATCTACGAGGACAAAATAACAACAACATACATCATTCTAAAACAACTCTGGTGTTAGATTTGGGCGAAACTCTACATTTACATTTATATTTCGGTGGTTCCTTAGCCTGGGCCACAATTCTCGTCAGTGTGCGTTTTCTGAGAAGTGAAGGGCTTAACACTCTAATTAATAACCAAACATGATGGATGGTGGTAGTGTGGGGTATACCAATCATTGCAGGAGGCTGGCAACGAACCAATGACCTCCTGAATAAAACCCTCGCGTGTCCACTACGATCTGTATCAATCTGTATGAAATAATTATTATCGTAATGATGGTTATAACCAAGTCACTATAAAAAATGTATTTTTAATGTTTATTAGTTGATTGTATCAGTAAAATGTCGATGAAATTGGCACAGGTTCATTCTTGGATTGATTAGCTGATTAATTTGATCGATTTCCTGGTTGTGATTGACCAGTTCCATTAGTATTATTATATTGAATGTTTATTATAATTGATTTTATAAACGAACTTGTAACTTGTTCGAGTACTGCCCGATAACACCAATAATATCAAGTTCACAACAAACCTTCCGTCTTACCCACATTTCCAAGTACAGATTACATATCAAACCTCGTACTTTTTTTTCTTTCGCATCATTAAGCCTTGATTTTTCCTCTCCTCCTAATTAGCAGGATGTTTTATAGCGATCATATAGTGAGTTGACACAGTCCCTGGCGTCGTGTCGCGAAAGTAAACCAACATAACCACTGTGCAAATATGGGAACTACGTTTCGATTGAACTTGAAGCGATTGCATTTGTAGACGAAGTTACGTCTATTTGCACCATTGGTCACACTAGATGGCCTAGGTAGGTTGGAAGACGCGCGATCTCGAGAGCGTCAGTTCTTACCCGGACTCGGCTCAGGAGAGACGTGGAACCTCCTCTGCCGGCTCAAGACTTTCAGTCATTGTAACATGCAACTGTTGTGGTTAGCATTGGTCGCCGCTGGGATCGTCCACGTTAACTCAGTGCACTTTTCTAAAAGGTGAGTAGGCCTACCCTTAAGATTAGACATTTCAAACAATGTGAAACGATTTTACTTGTTTTTTAATGAGTTTTTCACTTACTTCAATGTATCTTCAAAATTACTGTGTACACGACGAACATTCTTGTTGAGTGTGGATGCTGGATAGACAAATCTTATTATCTTATTACATTCATGGGACCTTACTATAAGGGAAGGTTTAATCTGTCAAACAATATGTTTGTCTTACCGGCATATTGAGATCTATACCACTATAAATCATGCGTATCGATCAATCTAGCTTCAATCACTACCGGATAGCTATTTTTTCGATTAATTTATTGTGTGTGGTTTTGAGTTAGATAAGTTGATCGTATTTCATTAAAGAACACATTAGAGACTCGTAAATTGAATTTAAAAAATTGTGTATACCTGTGTGTTAATGAACGTGAATGGATGTGGTGAATTAATGAAGTTGTACCAGCTGGCATGCTACGTATATAGTCTTGAGAGTTGGCTGCTCTTAGGGTCTGCTTTGAGCAAACATAAGGTACTTGACTCTAAAAGGACATCGAGTAAATAACATATGTCCTTATGAGGAAAACTCTATAATGCCTGCAAAACTAGACGTATTGAATCCATTGTATGATAGTTTATGTTAATCGATTGAGTTTTTAAGTTTCCGGAAATGAAGTGAAACTGCTTTTATTGATGATGTTAGTTTGTGATAAAATAACAGAATATTGTAATTTTGAAATAAGCAGAAGTCAAGAAGTAATCACTTATAATATTCATATTGCGAGTGCTAGAATAAGTTTTAGCGAATTCTTACATCCTGGGCATAAAATGTAAATTAACGGCAATAACAATAAATCTAACAACACACATACATACTAATGCTCCACTCTTTGAGTTCCTTGGGCCACATGATGTTGTAGTGGGGCTATAAGAGAAAGTCCAGGCCAAATAACTAAAATCGCGAGTCACCAAAAACTATGGATATGAGTGAACTATTTATGCAAAGTATTACTCTTCTTGTCAATATAGTTGTAATTAAAAATGTGTTATAGTTTAAGAATAATGACATTCATAAAAATAAACATTACCCATAATGAATGAAGTTTGGATAATAAGGTTTCAAACAAGTGTTCAGATGTACAATGAGTTTCATTCAGAAATCAATAATCATTGAACGCTTATAACCGAGTATCAGTATTATGGGAATATTTTAATTCATTAAATCGATTGTAGGTGATTATTAATCATTCGATCAGTTACATTATCACATGAGAACTTGATTCCAGTTGTTCTTGATGCTATAGCTTATAACAAACAAACAAACTACAATCAACAAACAACAATAAACAAATTTTAGTAAGGAATGCTCATCTACGTAGGAGAACTATTAAATTATAATGGTGCTTCAAAAGGAAATTAAAAACTTTATTGAAAAAACGTATTACTTTATTTGATACGGAAGTCCAGCACGAAGTTTGTAATCAAAATGTTGGTTTTTGCTGCAAGTGAAACCTGATTGCTTCCTGACCCAGAGACCTTGAAAGTCTCGTTCGTAATTACCTGGATCTTTCTCCCCCGTGTGGTCACACCATATGTATGAGGACTTGTGCACAGACCACAGAACACGTACGCTAATGGGGAGATAACCACAGGCCGTTCTCAGCTGAAGTACCTGCGAGGAATTGGCTCTTCTCCACACAGTGACACAACACGTATCCGATATTATTATCAACGGAGAATCAAGTTTAAGTTAAACATACTTCACTAATCAACAACGAGCCGGAGTGAATTCAATGAATAACGCGGAAAATTACAATAATTTAGAGCAATTCATCTCGAGCTTGTCTCTCCAATGCAGTCCACAAAAAGATATTGTAAAGAATGTTTACTTTAAAAATTTATATTCGTATGTAAATTTTCCTCTTTACAGTTATTTATTAAACATTCCATAGTTGGATTCAAATATTATTTATGGTGATTTTAATTCCCATTAAAGGGGCAATTAACTCAAAAAATTATTTTTTACCAAATGATCTATAGCACAATACTACACTTAAAGGATAGTTTAAAAAATTATATCTTGTAACTGTGATTTAACACGAATTTTTCAATTTTTTTGATCCAGAAATTTGCTAAAATTGGTGTTTTGGGAAATTTCTTAAATCGGCTTTAACCTGCTTCTTTTTTCGTTTACATAAATACTAGAGCATAGTACCAATCTAAAATGCCCATTTTTTACATCGTGTCTTGAAACTGTGCCCAAATATACCCTCAAACACGCAAAAATATGCATTCCAAAATCACACCCCATCTTGGTAATCAGCATATTTTAACCGAACTACTTGCCCAAATTACAAAACAAATATAGAGAATTTACAGAAAAGACTGTAGAGTACGTCAATAATGGTCAATATTTTTTTGGATCAAAATCCTCCAAGGTCACGGGGCATAAAGATCGTCCCCATGTTATTTCTTATGGGATATTTTTGCCGATGGGACCTAGCTCGAAAAATGTCATGTTTGGCAATTTTTTGGGAGGTCATGGTGGCCCCAATAATTTTTCTGTTAATTGCTTAAATTCATTACTAGTTAGCCTGAATGAAATATATTTTTTGAGTTTAGCGGTTAAATACCCCTTTTAAAATAAACTTAAACGAAAATAAGTTTATTTTACCGTCTACTCAACTCATATGCATTTTACAATTACAGTATATTGTACAATTTTAGCTTTGACAGGTCGAATTCAAGTAAATTCTTGAACGTTAATTTTAAATTTTTTGGAAAGTGAATTCCATAACAAAAAGACTTGTGACTTTTAGGTATAACTGTGTAAGTCAACTTTTGCCACAAAGAAGGCGTATTGAGTTCCATGTTATTTTGGAGAGGGCCACGTATATTTTCCATCAGAATCCCTACTTGTTAATTACTGAATCATGTATTACCGCCACTGATTTATTCCCAGAAGGGGTTAAACGAGTCATCTCTAAGCTAAACGCTTGTAATGTGGACATAATTGACAGGCGAGACCGGTTTTTATTTACTTAGTTAACGTGTCATGTTTTTTGCCAATAAAACCTGCACGGTATACTTATATGTTTAACGCGTAAAAAGTAGCTCAAGTCCAATTAAAAGTTAAAAATAGATCCATATCTTCAGTACACGGAAATTTGATTTACACAGTACTCGGTTATTCTTCATAAAACAATATTTTTCTTGTTTTCGTCTCAAGTTAATTTCGACTGCTAAATATATTGAGTAAAACAGGGCCTACGAGCTAGTTATTATGTGTTCCTTGTGTTAATGCCAGTGTTTTGTAGGCGACTAATTCGGTGTACTTTGTCACATCGTTATGTCCCATCTGAACGCATATAATTAAGACTCGCCGTTATGTTTTATGTGAACACGGTCGCACGCGATTGTTTTGGACAGTAGTGGGGGGGGGGGGGGCACCTGACAGTGTAGGAGGATCGAATGCAGTCTTGGAGAGCAAAGAGTTCCTGTTAGGAACCTTCATGGGAAGGTATTTTATTCAATGGGAACTATTAAATTATTTACCTCTCATTTTAAAATTATTTACGTTGTCGTAATCCTGTCAAATTTATGAGCATAAACATTTAACAAAAAACTCAGTAGTAAGCTGTCTACTTCTCAAATTTCATTTCCTAAAATAAACTACTTTTTCTGGTTCTCTTTCGACTTCTTAAAATTCTTAGAGTTCATTTTGTCTGAGATTTAGATTGCTCTCTTTTAGACTAACTTAAAATAACCATTCATAAGTGCAGCTAATAATATTGCGGATGTGTTAATTATATTAATATATTATTTGAAGACTTCGTTGCTCGTTAGATAAGAAAGATGTACGTGTGTACAGAAGCTTAAAGCGCCTCTCTTATGGTTTCACAAGCCGCACGTGATTGTAATTACCGAAGCTTGACCAACTCATCTAGACATGTTAACATGTGTATTTAACAATTAAGCCCTTATAATTACGGTCAGTGATTGTGCGAAAAGATAATATTGCAAGTCACTGTGTGTATAAGCCTGCGATGAACATTGGACACTATACAAGACCCCATGGAGACTGGTACACGCCAATACAATGCATACATCATTTCACAGTTCACAAGAACAATTCAAATACGTAATTAATTTTTAAAACTGAAAGCATATACAATCAATGCTTATATTAAGAGTCCTCCCCCTTCTAATTGTGTGAAACAATGTCATCTTCAGAGTTGTACAATGTTATTAAACATGTTATTAACAATTTGTGTATCACTTGATACATACACATAATGAACGAGATATTTAAAAGATACTTTCGTCAATGTTGTGTGTGGTTCTCAGTTGTAAATAATGTGTTTTTAAACTTCCAAACTGCAAAAAGAACGCGGTTTATAAATCTGATGTACAACACGAATCTTATATATAAATTAATTATATATATAAAATTAAAATATATATTTTAATTGGTGTTAAATTCTAAGCAGTAGTATGTTCTTCAAGTGATTGTTAACAATCAATTCAAAATCTATACATAAAAAATAATTGACCCCGACGTGATTTGAACCCGCAACCTTCTGATCTGGAGTCAGACGCGCTACCGTTGCGCCACGGAGTCGGTGTAAGTACGCGGCTTTGAATGATGCAGCAACCTAAACGAACTTGTGAGTTTCTATAAGCTTTTTGCCATTATTATTATTTCACGTTCTGTTCTGTAATTCACTTTTATCCAACCGTTTGATCAGTATAATTGATTTATTTGACCTCTATCCTAAAAACTGATTTACAAAGTAGGAAAATCTAATAAAATTAAGTACATATATGCACATGTATACATTATGCATCAGTCTTAACTCTATAAGCAGTCACAGGGAAGGCATTCAATATCACTATTTTGTCTGTTCCTAATTTTACGTCAAACAATAGATTGATAGATGACGGATAACGTAAAAATTATTTGCAATTTAACATGTTAGTCGTTTTCAAAATGTACAACATGCAGTACCTCTTGTCTTATGCTCTGTGATTTAACCCCGCATTATGTCCACAGTGCCCCCTACGGCCCCCTATGCTGGGGTCCCGGGGTCTGGCCCCACCCCGAGCATTGTCGCCTCTTCACCATATGCCAGCTCAAGTACCAGGTGAAAGGTCAGCTCTTCGCCTGCCCAGAGGACACCGGCTTCTCGATAAAACATCTTAGGTGCATGCCCGAGGCGAAGGTTAGTCATGTGTTTCATCTCAGGTTTAAGGATTTAATTCTAATTTATCACTATATTATATTCACTTAATGAAATCTGGACGGCTTAAAACTATTTTAAGAGAAATTGAATGGGTTTCCACTTCAGAATCCTCTACCCCACCCCAGCACAACCTGTTTGCTTTGCAGTTAAAAGCTGCACAGTTTGGTTTATTTGGATTGGAACCGTTAGATCATAAAGCTCAGAAAGAAATGTTTAAGAATTCCAAAGGTGTTTGCTCCTGTATCATTAATTGGAATTATGAAATTGGTACTGTTTTTTTTAAATGCATACACTGGTCAACAAGTTTTAAATATATTACAGAACAAGATCATTTAAGTACAATACAATGAATGTGTTCAGTTCAGTGCTAAAACTTCCAGCGAACACTTAAACACACTATGCGTCCCTCAAGTTATTGATCATAATTGAGTATTAATCAATCTTTAAATCAAATAATCAATCAACATGAATAATCTAATGTGTGTTTTGTTTTTGTTTTTTAACTCTTATAGAATGTTTTCACATTGTGAGTTCTTTTTGCGGTTGTGTGTACCTAAAGTCCGTTTTGGGCCAAGTAAACATTTGAAAAAATTGCACTTACATTTGTTACGTACTGTCTGTCCACTTGAAACAGATTGATAAGTATTTATTATATTTTATAATGAGTATAGAACTTGTAGTATTGGCAAAATTGCAAACTGTTTCTAAGAAAGAATACAACAGATTTGTCTTAATTTCACAAGTGGTTGAAACAATTCAATTGGTAACTAGATCAAGCGAAGAATTGCAAAAATCTATCACACTGACACAATTAAGACTTTCTCACGGTCATAAAGTAATATTTAGTGCAATCAATTAACTCACAACAAAACGAGGTATGGGAGTAAATGAAGGCCAATATATAAAAACATTTAGCACACGAGATAATCACCTTTCTTTAGGACAATAAAAACTTTAAAGAATAATAGAGCAGGGAGATAAATGATGTTATTAAAAATATACATAATTACTTTTTAATTGGCATTAATAATAAATTTAATAATGCCCACTATCTTTATTGTTTTCTATAGCAAAAAAATAGTAATTTCATATTGAGAATGACCTTGTTTGTCGAGTAGCAGTTTCTTTATTGTCTAAAGCAATAAACACTATTCACATGAAGTTTCGATCAATGGTTTCATGTGTGCACATTTGATTGTAGAAATATCTATTTAGTTTCTCTAGGCTAACAATCATTCACCTGCGAGTTGAGCTATAGGCCAGACCACATGGAGAGCTATTGTAAGACAGAGATATGTGAATATGATTTCGAAATCTTCTCGAATGGTAACGAATCATTAAATGAGGCAACAAACCGAATCGTAATCCAAACTATTAATGGAAAACAGTTTAAGAAAGAAACTATCAACGCCTTCAGGGATATTGTTCTCCGCACTTGGAGTGGTCACAACCATGCACGATTCTCCTATCCTGACTGATATTTTTTAGCGATAGTTTGTCTACCTTCATGAAAACTGAAAATAAACTTATTCTAGTAATCCGTGCATTGTTCGACATCTTGTTTCACAAGTATTTGAATATGAATTAATAAATGGTCACCATAGGCAACTTCTACTCCTAACTTCTAATATTCTGCTAAACATTTTCAGTTTTCACTCTCATCTCACAAACATAAATGTATACGAGCAACTAGGTTGACGAAAGGGCTGGCACTACATGCAGTCATATTGCATTAGCCACGGCGATGTATATGTGAATGGGACGGCTTAATGATATTTTAACTAATAAATAACAGAATTTTATTTTTATTTTACCAAGTAACGTATCACGATCAATACAATGTGGTTTAACTTTCTGATTACATCAACAATAAATGCACACACATTCCCTATTAATAAAACGTCTTTGGCCATAAATGGAAGATTAATAACTGTTGTAAAGATCAATTTCACAGTAAATTATATATTTCAAGATTCACTTGCTCTGATCGATCGCTTCAAACCTGTATTTAATGACTCAATTCTAAAACACTCTGCGATTAAAGAAAACTTAAAAAAAGTGCCTGCTCTGCCTAACCTAGCCAGTGAAGTGAATCGAGTCACAACCTCCCAAACGAAACCGTGTACTCTAAAATATCCGCAGGTAATTCAGGTTTGGCTGTACCTGTACACCTGGGATCAAAAGTCAATTAAACACTTTGATTTAATCTATCTTGACATGAACATGGACATGGCAATCAACCGTTTCGGTATAAACGTCGGAAAACGATAAAAAGTCTTAGAATAAAATGTTGCATGGCCTAATTTGCCTTCACCAATCTCCGGTACTTGGGTTTCCTCTCTAAAACATAGGATGATTCTAAAACCAGCATACTTTCCAGACAGTATCTCTTAATGCATAGAAGAGAGAGAGGCCAATATCACATTCATATATCCTAGTATCGTAGGATAACTTTAATAGGCCTTTACAACTCTCTTTGTATTTGAATCAACATTCTATAGGTTTGTTAAATTATTAATGAACTCTCATTGTCATCAGCGTTTAACTTTTTTAACAAATTGCTTGATGACGAATACGTTCCAAAAAGTGAGAATCTATTGTCCTATTTTGAAGGTGAATGCTCTTGAAGGATACGTCATGTCATTGTCATCATTACAATCACTGTCATGTCGGTATTTTCCTAAAAAAAAATAACCTTAAAATGGGAGTTCGTAAATCGATCTAAAATTGCAAAAAAAATCTGTATCCCCCCCCCCCTCATCTTCAAACAATCCAACCGAAAATCCCCCATCTTCTTAGTTCGGTAACAGATCATTGAACTCAGCTTGCCATGTATACAGATCGGAAGAATTTAAAAAAAAATCATTACGTTTTGCCTTTAAAAGTAAAAAAGTTTAGTTTATTGTGTACAAATGTTTTAATTGGATCCACGTTTCATTCGATTCCTCGGGTATCGAGTCAAACATCGCAAGGAATTGCAAATAGCTCTGTTCGCACTGAGTTACGCACTCCATCAAGCCAATCATGCGTGTCCGGCAGACGCAGCCAACTCGAACCAGGAATCTACTCTATCTGTACTACACAGTGGAACCAATCAAGCGACTCATCGGGAAGTATTTGGTTTTAATTCTCCACTTCCTAATGGTTCGAGAAGAGAGTGTTTGTGGTTTAGCCTAGTTAAGAACTGTTGTAGAACATACAATAATATGGAAACAATCGGATTCACCAATATTATGTATGAGAAAGAAGTAAAATATTCTTAATTATTTGGCAATACAAAAGAAGCCAAATTTAAGTAGGAAAATATTAAAATACAGGTGTAGTCTCACAGATAGTTCAAAATATGACACGTGTTAATGCCAACACAAAACGCAAATAACATTAAAGAATTTAATTTTTTGTGTCCTAATTAATTGAGCATTTTATGTATAAAAATTTGAATTAATTAAAAAAAATTAAAAAATTAACGTCACCAAGTTATCTACATGTGTCTAATTAGTAATTAATAAGTATGCACTTGGTTTTAAAAGACCGATCACCGTCTGGGTGGGCATTATTCACTGGTGGATGGCGTCGGTATCGACAAATAACTGGTTCGTGTAACTATAAATTTGTAGTTTTGTACATAGATGCTACAATCTACATACAGATTAACTAATGTATGAATTTTATTTTTGTCTTTCAATCTTGCCTTCTGGCACTCGGCATTTTGTTAAATGTAATGTTTATTAAACACTTGAGTCATGTTAGGACGATGCTGTTGACTCTTCACTCAGCCGGGACGTCGCATTCTGCTGTGATATTTGTCTTCTTCAAACAACTCCCTACATCTAAGCTCTAAGGCACGGTCCACACAATCTGTTTAGCCATTGCGGTTGAAGGTGTGCGTTTCGAAGGTTTATACAATCAGATGATATTACTAGGTATGTGCATTGGTTTATGTCAACAGCAGCGGCTAAATCGCAATGTGTGAATCTGCCCTAACCGAGTCATTGAGACTTGCGTAAACTTAGGATCAAACTGTAACTCAGTTTTATTGGGGCGGTTCGAGAACGGAAGCGTTCTATTCCGGAAACTATTCTTTTCAATCTTTTTTCGAATTGTATTTCAAGCTATTAGGAAGAACTGCACTTTTTAATGAGATATGTCAAAGTTACACGAATGTCATTAAAACATATCGGTGTAGAGAACAGTATAAATAATTTGGGATTGGTCCTGACCCTTCTGACTGAAGCTGAGATAGGTACCTTATAATTAATCGGTAGAATTGAGATCACTTCCTACAAATGAGATTAAAGACTTCATTGCTATTGTCTTACATTGGATCGTATTGCATTGAGTATTGTGAACTAAGTGCTATTATTTTAATCATCACTCAATCTTAAGCAACAAATGTCCTGACTACCACTTATCGTTTTGGCTATATGTGTCTCATCCTATTTACAACAAAAGCGCATTTAAAAAGATAAATGAAAGGAAGTAGTGTTAATTCAAATGTGAGATAACATTGGTTCCCATGCAGCTTACCCATATCTCGTCACAAGGGCTCCTTGGGGATGATAACAGCTTGACTCCCTGAAAACAAAGAATATATTTAATATTACATAGTGTACTAAATCACAAACAAGGACAAATAAATACTGCGAGAAAACGATATAACACAAAATATCAGATGTAATGTAAAATTATTTCAAAATTACGTCTTATATTTAAATAGTACACTATTTTACATAAAAATACATTATATATGTTATATTACGATTCCAATTTTGGGGAAATGGTTTCGTTTACGCATTTTGCCTCTTATGAATGTAACTCATGATTTAAATATGCTTTCTTCTTTTTAGTTTGCGATTCAAAGAAACAATATAGATAATACAATAAACGCAAACGCAAACAGTATAAGGTATTTATTTTATTTTTATTTCAGTCCACTGACATGTACATAATCACATAACAAATACATAATACATAGGAGTTACAATACAACAAGATAATAACAAATACCGAAACAAAATACAATATGAATAACAAAACAATGCTAATGCATTTGTTATCATAGATTCAAGAATACAATAATATACAAACCAAATTCAAGTATAACATGAAAATACATTTTTTTACTAACGATTATAATTTTATTTGAGTTTTCGTGCGAGACTAGACTGTAGTACTAGATTTTTTATATAGTATATATTTTTTTTTATAGACAAAGCCAAAGTGAAAAAAGTGGTGTGAAAAGTGTAAAAACATAAAGTTAAATTGTGAAATGATCATCAAGGAAGGAATAAGCTTTATATAGAAGAAAGTCTTTAAATATATGTTTAACGCGTATGTCATGTTCCAGGTCCCTGGATGTCGCCTGTCTCCTCCGTTCAGCGACAAGAAGCTCCTCGAGTCCACAGCTGTCAAGTTCTCACACACAGCGGTGAAGCCAGACCAGCAGAACCTGTGCTACAAGAACAAGACCTCCAAGTCTCTCTGCATGGATGACGTGACACTCGTAGTCTGCGCTCCCAGGGAGGCGTTCATGGGGACGGTGGACTGCACGACGCAGAGCGAGGTGAGAGGTGATAGAGGGTGATAGAGGGTGATTAGAAGAGTTGCCCTTTGTTCGACAGAAGAAGAATAATAATTGTTTTAGTAAAAGCGTTCCTTATCTTTGGAAAATACAAACTTGGTACGTCTACGTTGAAAAATTTCTAATGTTCCCTAAAAGTTACCAAAAGCAGAGCAGTTCTTTTACCGGTGGACACTTGCGGAAATAGGAAACTTAAATAATAATTATTGTTAATCAAAAAAAGTTTTGTATTTTTATCAACACATGATGCATCAGGTCTTACTCGATTTAAAATTCAAATTATAAAGTAAATTAAATTTTACAATGGGTCGTAAAGTAAGTGAATTATTTCAGCCACAAATCTGTGTTCAGAATATTTTCTAATAGCATTGTGAAATGGATTTGACAATTATTCTAGAAAATTTACTCTATAAACTCTCATCAATTTAGACTTCAAAATATTTCAAAGTGTATGTAATTTTGAATAATTTCTTTAACTTTTGCATTTCTTTGTTAGTGAAAGTAATTGTCACAAAGTAGTTTAATGCGCGTGTCTTTGTCACTATTTCCTGATTATGATAATTAATACTACAAAACTGAAATGTTTATGATATTTTTACGGCCCATATAATAACTGGCGATAAACGTCTTCATTGTTAGAATGGAAAGTGTACGTAAACAATAAAGTTGCAAGTGTCGCTGTATCAAGATGCATCCACACTTAGAACCTGTACGGTTATGTAGGTTCAAGCAGCTTACTTTAAAGTTGCCCATTAGGCGATATAATCATAACAATCCAACGCATCAAGAACGCGGCATCGAGCTCTAGTTACAGGCTAGCGTCTTGCACACGTGTAGCCGACTCGCACTGCTACCTAAGTAAACAGGTAAACAACAAAAACATCCTCATTTGATTTATACGAGATGGTTCACATGTAAACTACATTTAACTGTATAAAATCCCAGGGCAATGACATATTTTTTACAGACAATTCACGGCTTCCTAGTGAATAAGTGTCTGACTCGCCGTGTAATCTCGCATGCTGGTTTCTCACAACATCGTTGCAAAATGCGTTTACAATTACAATGCACTTTTTAACTCGTTCTTCTAGTTTCGTCTAATTCAATGTGGTAAATGTATTTATTTATATCATTCCAAGTCTTTAGTAGGTTGTTTTTCTAGTTGAGCGGGAAACAATTACCAAGTTTGACCTGTATGTTGTCTTGTGCAGTGACGAGCGCGTGTTCCGGAAGTTCACGAAGAGTTCCGATGTGTAATCAAATTATACGGTCTTAAGTATCCGTGGACGGACAGGAAGAAGAGAGTAATAAAAACGCCCCAATTATTCAGATAGTTAAAAGTAGCTGTGCTAGCTCTACCATCTAAACGGTCTTGTGTGCGTAATGTACAACGTTTAGCTTAGACAGAAACTTAAAGGTTTTAAATAGCTTTTACTATTATATTGTCTCGAGAGAATAGGTGAAATTTGTGAATTGTGCCATAAATGATAGTTTTAGGGGCAAAATTAAAACGAAATATTTTATAATACTTATAATTAGTAATATTATATTCACACATGATTAATTAATAATTACATGTCGTAATCGTATTAGTAGAGAACACTAACATCTCGGAAGATGTCATTGAGATTTCTGTATTAACCTTCAATAATTTGGCTTCCCTATTTTTAAAAGCAAATTTGGTAAATATCTTCACCCAAAGTTTTGTGTGCAACTCCATTCTTTACAATAATATTATTTATAATTCAAAGCGTTATATAGTAATGTGATTGATTTCAAATCTTGTAAGATCTTATCTGAACCGAAAACAACTCCAATTAACAATGTTTTACCGTTTTTTCTCTTCTAATTAAAGAACATCAGAATATATTAGTAGTTGTTGTGCAATATTTTATTTCGTATTGTGGGTTTCTTGACTGCTACTATGGAACGAGTAAACAATTTAATGGTATATACTATATGTTTAAAACCCGGCGGCCAAGCGCGTAATTACGCACTGAACGTACGCACTCGAAGGATAATACGCTTACTTAAAGTTCTCACGATAAAATGCCAACCTTGATCAGATATCTCAAACGTCATCTTATCTCATTTGTAAACAATGGTTCTATCACATTTCCCTGCTTTTGTAACAATCAAGTTGTGTTTTATTTTACGGGTGTAGCGTTGTAAATATCTAGGTTAAACTTGTGGTGCGTATTTTTTAAAATAATGCTATAGCTCGTGATTTCAGTGTCACAATTCACTCTAGCTGTTTGTTGTACACCCGGCGTCAGAAGTAAATCAAGGGCTGGGTATTGTAGATACAAAGAGACCGCTTGATTTACTTCTGACGCCGGGTGTACATAGTCCCTACCACCGGAGGTCAGGGTTTAGAGAATTGAATGTAAAAAAGTGTACAATGTAATGATTGATGATTGATGATGATATTCGATACTTCGATAAAGCACGATGAATCGTTGTTCATACGTTTAGTGTAAGCGTGGCTTGTAAACAATGATAATTCATGATACTAAAATCACTTTACAAAAATTAAAATACATCTTTTCAGGAAAGACATAGAATGTACGATGACAAAGAACTATAACTTTGTGTCTGACATTTATATTTTTCCAAATTTACAAAATACAAGAATAAAAGTATGGATTTACTGTAACAAGTGGAATTTAGCAACTTGAGTATAGAGAAGAAGGTGTGCACTTGTACGAGACAGATTTGTTATGTTATTATATTTCTTTTAAATAAGTGGCACATAAAAGAGGCAAAACAAATTGTAGATATTCAATTATATTGTATTCAATTTGTACGTTACAAATTTTAGCTATTCTATGGATTCATCAAATAATACTTAATTCTAATGACATGTTTTGCTGTTTCCAGGTCGCCCTAGGACGATGCGACAAGGACACTAAATCCTGCTCAGTGGAGAAACCATCACTTGAAGAAGAAGACGACCAAGATCATCGTCCAAGCTCGACAACACCGCCCCAAGCGGGGGGTGGACCAACCACGACCGTGACGTCACCACCCCTGGAGGATCACCAGCCCTCCTCGTCCGTGTCTCTCCCCAGCACCCCCTCCCCCCTCTACGAGGAGCAACCCCCCACCCCCCTGCACTTCGAGGACCTGCAGAACATCACGGCCGCCCTCCTGGAGGAGATCGCCAGCTCGAACCTCACCCTCTTCAACGAGTCAACGACAACCTCCCCGGAGGAACAGAGCGCCACCGTCGCGTCTGAAGAATCGAAACCCACCCTCCCTTCCACCTCCGAGATCTTGTGCAAGGTCCCCGGGCTTCAGTGCTACGACAATGTCACCATCATGGACTGTCCAGATGACGATACCGAGCCGAATTTCGTAATGTCCTGTTCAAACATAATCCAAACGTCAGAGAACGCTACTGGTTATTGCAACACAGAAAACCCGGCTTGTGTCTTGCTGATTGAGAACTTCATGCTCAACATGGAAATCTCTAGCTTTAGCTTTGGTGATTCTGATAGTAACAATCAAGAATTGCAGGGATATGCTGAGATCGATGAAGATTATGAAGGTCCTGAATTGTATGATTCCGATAACTTAAGGGAGTCCCCAGATGATATTTTTGATGGACTCTCCTGGTTCAGACATGAAAATAAAGGATCACGAGGAATTCAGGGACAAGACGCGCTTTCAAGCAATCGAAGAGGGAAGTATTTATCAAAAGCAGATTCTGAACAAACAGAAAAAGAAAATGCGAAAAGCTCAAAAGAAATATTTGGAAGATTCGAGTCTCATAAGACTCCAGATTCAGCGTTTCATGCGGACTTACTAAGACAGATTCACTCGGCTAAGCTAGAACAGCTGGGAAGTTCGGCATCACGAGATGGAAGAGCAACGTCATTCCTGCCAACACCACAACAGAAAATCAAGCGCACACAAACAATAAATGCGCGTCCTGCAGCTAGGGACGTGTTGGAGAAGTTTCTGAACAAGTGCGAGGAAGGGGGTTTGTTCTGCGTGGACAACACTACGCTCGTGGCTTGTTCGGACGACGCCAACAGTCAGATGTACGCCTTGCAGTGCTACGGCGAAGCCACGGCTAACGGTAGGCGGCTCTTTGCGTTCTGTGATCAGACCACGGACAGTTGTGTGGTGAGCGTCGAGGACGACGCGGAGGCGACTGGTGAAGACACGATGAGTGTCAACGTCGAGGTGCTCTCCACCACGACATCTTGACCTGTCAGGGGTATGACGTCACACTGATTCACGCTCAGTGATAGTTCAGTTCGAACACTGTGTACAGCAGACCTTGCAACGACTGGCTTCTTCAGACGGTCTAGCAGAAGACGATAAATTATTTTTATAATTACCAGCGCCATTCGCAAAGCATTTAGGAAGAAAAGGGAGTTTAACACACTGGCTGACATGTGTTCAGGTGGGTGGCGAACTGCGTGAAGACGCAATCCTCCACACACCCAACCATAATATGGCAGTCATCGAGTTAAACCCCCTTCCTCCCGTAGTGATTTGCGTGAGATAGTGGGTGATTCTAGAAATAACGGTACCGATTCAGTAAATTTCGTTGTCGATAGAACGTGATATTTCAAGAAAAGTATGAAAATTCAAAACGTATCGAGATTTCTGACAGCTGTATTCGCATCGTATGATTCCGCCTCACATGAACGAGATCTCGTGTCTTTGTGAAAAGCGTGCCATGGAAATGATACATACTTCATAATACGTATCGTCGAAATTGTTTGGCTTAAATAAAATGATAAAGATATTGAATTTCATGTTGACAGATCTAAAGAGAATTTACTTAGTGTAAAATGGTTCATTTTTCATCTAACGGATTCTAACTTCATTGGGACTTGCAACCAGGTACCGAGCTCCATGGGTTATGATTATGATCAAGGAGGATCGAGTAGTTGCCTCCTCTTTTGTCATGAATAAGACGCTTAAAAAAAAATGGGAAAATATGGGTAACGTACGTATGTGTGGGTGTTCGTCAGATGTAAGACTTTGAATTGAATGTACTTCGTATTTCATAACTATTTGTAACTTTGTTAACAGCAAATTGAAACGATAACGGTTCAATAAGAAACGGTATTTGACATCTTGTTCATATCAACACTAGAGTAACACGTTTGTGCCTCGTATAACTTATAATATACAATATCAGAACGATCATTTATGTAAAGATTTGTGAATCACAAATTAATGGAGAATGTGCGGATGTTTCTCAGTAGCATTGGGTTATATATTAAAAACGATTATTTATTTAATATTCTAAATGTATAAAGAACCAAAAATAGAATTAAAATATGCAGAAATTCGATGTTTATATATGTATTTGTTAATATAGGTGTGACATTGTTTACTCCGATTTCTACGATAAGATGTAAATTATTAAAACATTATTTCAACTGGTAAACTACAGTAAATTTTCGAAAAATAAAGAGTATTGACTGTGTATTTAATTCAATTTTTCTTAATATTAGACGGTATTTGGGGCATTGTACGGCGTCCCGAAAACAGTCCAATATTAATATAGAGTTCCTCGAAAACCTTCAATCCTTCATCAATTTATCTTGTTGTAGAGTCTTTAATTCCTTGTCAGAAACTATGACGATATACAACTATATTTTATAAATGTTTTTTATATACATAAACGGAACCTTTATGGTCTTTCTTCTGTATTTTGTATTGGTTTATTCAACAAGCAATTTATAGACAAATACAAGTATAACATGATCGTTAGCACCCACGTTTATCAGACCAGGTCTTGTCGAATTCATCACCTGTATTTAAAATTATTTGAAAATTTGGTTATATATAAATATATAATGTATCAGACATAATCACTCGTCATATTCCTGTATCCCGCAGATCAACATTTGAATATCCATTATACCATTCGATACGATTCAGTAACCCTACATTGGCCGAACTGTCCAAGGACAGGTAAATTACAATAAAATATTTGTAAAAAATTGCCTGAACAAAAGTAAGAGCTTTCTTTGAGTTGTCTTCTTGATTTGATAAAAAGTTTGTTTGTTTCTGTTTCTTCTAGCGGTGGTGAGAACCCTTCCGCTGATTGATAAAAAGTTTATACGAGATTGGCAGACTGTCGAGAGGCGCTATCTATGATACTCGATACGAACACATAGGCTGGGCTAGAGAGCCTAGATTAGTTTCCCGGCCAAGGTAATCTGTGACGTGTATTTAGTTATCTCACTTATCTTTCTGTACTGAGGCATTCCAGCCATGTCACACCAGACTTAGAATAATTTTTACTTATTGTAAAACAATTTTAAGTTTCACGTAAAGAATATATAATCATATTTTCGAATGCGGAAAATTACGTGTAGCAGAAACTTTCGGAAACATTTTTGTGTTAAATGTTAAAGTAAATTGATAAAATAGGTGTTACTTTTGCTGGTCTCTTCCACCAGTTTTCTTGCTAGTTACTATATAAGAAACTTGAACTCTCCTAAATGTCGAGGGGGTCCGCGGTATTGGAGTCTCCGCTGTGATCTAGACACGGCACAGTGTCAGTAGCTGAGAGTAAACCAGGTATTGTACAACACTATACTGGATGATCATCCACTACCCACATGGTCTGTTGTGCTGTGTACAGTCCTGAATGTGCTACCAGTCACTTCCGTGACTGTGCATAGCGCTCAGTACACTGCCGGCAGGGAAAGCCATCTAGAGAAGTACAGTACTCTCCTGTGTCCCAATCTTCTGACACGTCCCATAGCCTCTCAATACCAATTTGACCTCCTTTTTTTTATTATTTCTTACTACGTCTTCTCAAGAATTTACATCCATTTTGTATGTTGTACAAACTTCGTGCTAGTTGATAAAAGATTTACAAACAACACTATTTTTACACACACATACTAATTAACAATGTTCATTGTTGCCAGACAGTGGAAAAATACATATTTTGTACATGAATAAATATTACCCTAAATACCGGTACTAGTTGATTTTTATTACCATGCACAATTTATTATACAGAAGCTCAATATCAAATAATATTATTTACAGTGATAAATTGCCAAAAATTTTGTATTTATGAAAAAATATATGGATGGGAGCTAAATGTAATCTGTGTCTTATGTTGTCCTCCTTTGTAAATCATTTTTTTTAACTGAATAGGATAGACGTTAAATAAAAAAATAAAAAATAATTAGTTATCTCAATCTTCTTTCTGTACTGAGGCACTCTACTCTATTCACGTTCTACCAGACTTCAAAGAATGCATACCTATTGTTAAACCACTTTAAATTTCACTTAATGAAAATAATTTAATTTTTGGATTGGGAACATTACGTGTAGTAGAACTAGCCAGAAACATTGTTGGGTAAAATTAAAGGTTAATTCATTAAATTAGTTTAATTTTTACATTAGCTGCTGTCTTTCACTAGTATTCTTGCTAGTTACTATATAATTTAAACTCAAACTCTTTAAGTAATCGATGGGGTCCGAATATTGAAGGCACTGCTGTGGTCTGTGAATAACGCCCGCCCGTGATCAGTGTAGCCCCATTGATTAAAGATGGCTTCTACATTCATTGGGGATTAAGGGAAACATTAAGGGGGAAAAGCCTGCATTATAATCAATGATAGCTTTAATTGGTTAATAAGGAAGACTTCTATATCAATGCTGGGTCAATATTGATTGAAGAATGTCATAATGGTGACATTTCTGCAGGGATGTCCAATGGACATTGTCCATCATTGATATATTCTCTGGACACGGAGGGTGATCCCCTTCACCTCCCAATACCACTGTGACCTCCTTCTGTCATTATTTTTAGTCACTGCCTCCGATATATTGAAACTAGCTCTCAGAGGCCTGATTCATGTACAAATGGTAAAAACTTTATATAAACACCGTTTTAATCAATCCATAGTCAGTAGGCCACAAATGAGCAAGATATAGACATACCACACAACAATAACAAACTCTGCTAAACTCTTCTTAGCCCAAGCCCAAGGTGGCCCATGGGCCACTGGCCGGATAGTGTAACCTAATTTACAATATTTTGTATTTAAAAAAATATTGATTTATATTATTTTTTTCGATGCATTATGAAAATGATGAATGATGATTAAAACTGAATAAATCGTTAATATTATTTAAACTTATATGGGATTTGGGTATAATACAATGAGTATACCTACACCACATGCAAGTGTACAAGAAAATCAGAATGAATTATACTTAAAAATTAAAATAAATAGTAATGGCTCATGTAGGGATGGACAAATGCAGAATGCAAATCACTCATTTCAGTGGTGAGGTGATGTGGGGAGGTGAAAAGCGAGTATAACCATTTAAACAATAGGGGGTTAACCCATAAAAGCTCGATATCGGTAGTAGATATAAAAACAGCTCCGGATTTTCAAGAGAAGTTTTTTAATTGCAATTATTACCTGTAATGAAGAAAATCGACGCGTTTCTGTTCATCTTTAGCAACATGAAAGAAGAAAATGATTTTATGTGTTTACAAAATGACAACAATTTTTTTCAAATATGAATAATACAAATTCCACACATTTTGGGGGAATGCCGGACGACGCCCCGGCCGTTTTTCTGGCCACAGCAAAAAAGTGTTTTCTTATACTTTCTACAGTGATTTTCATATAATGGTTATATCAGGGAAATTGACGATTTATGAGTAGTAGCAACATCGGCAGCCATTGGGTATCAAAATAATGTAGAGAATGGTACGATCTTAAAATAGTACGTCCGTCGTACCTTGATGACATTTTAACAGTTATTTATGTAGACTTCTGCTGAATCTTTGAACAAGTGCGTGTTGGCGCGCTAGAGATAGGAAAGAAACTAGAAGGCATCCGTAGCGCTACCCATTGGACAACTAGTCAACCAAGTAGTCCCGATTAACCAGGCATTGAAGTAAGTTTCATTACCGACCTTAAAAAACGAACAATTTCAGTGTTTCGAAAAAACTTTCTAATGCGGACTCTCAGTCGTAGCAACATCTTCCAATAACTTTTTTGCGATAAATGTTCAGTTAAATTGATTAATCTAATTCTATTCCTGCCACTCACTGTACCGAGTCTTCAGTGCTAGTTGATATATAAGGACGGTGAACTAGAATGGTTCTCGAGGGGGTCCGCGGTATTGGAGGTGTGGCTGTGTCCTAGGCACAGCCCAACGCTTCAGCGCTACGGGACTTGTACTACCCGGTTAGCGCTAAGCACGGGCACGTGTCAGCAGTTTTTCTATAAATAAACTCTGCTGACAAGTACCCTACCATGCTACACAAATTCCAATTCGCGACGCGCCATCGCAACCATGAGGCGCGTTGATTGGCAATCTGTGCATGCAAAACCCTTCACCTCTCAATACCACTTTGACCTCCTTTTTGATAATTTTATTATGACACCATCTATAAAAATAATTCATTAATTCCCTTTTCATCTATTTTCATAATTTACAAATTTCATACTAGCATTAATATACGAACAACACTATTATTTTCATCATTTTGCCATAATTGGATGAGCGTAGCGAGCGAAGCGAAGATTCCATTTCACTACAACGGAGAAAAAAATTCAGAATGTTTTTTTTTCTGTTTGTATTTTTGTGTGTTTTAACACGATTCCGGCTAAACCGATACTCCAATTGCGATGACATTTTATGGAGGCCTTCGAAATCTCTGAACTTAGAACTGCACGGTTCGAAAAATCGATCGAAAAATTATTTCTCGTGAAAATCGCAATTTTACGATTTTTTGCGATTTAAAAAAAATTCTTCGTCTTATAACACCTACATGCTTTATCCGATTGTAATGATTTTTTCACAGAACCTTCATTTTATGAATTAATATATTCGTGTGAAATTTGAGTGCAATCGAATTTTTTTTTTAATGAAAATCGCAATTTTACGATTTTTTTAAATTTTAAAACATTCTTTGACTAACACCAACATGCTTTATCCGATTATAATGATTGTTTCACAGAACCTAACTTTTATGAATTAATATATTCGTGTGACATTTGAGCGCAATCAAACAATTATTTCTCTAAAAAAGTGCAACTTAACGATTTTGCTATGATGCTGCGATAATGCTAATGCTTTTACAATTTTCATTTTTTTTTTAAGTGAAAGGTGTTTTAGATTAAAAAAACAATTCATCTAAACATTTACCAGACGGATTTTATAATTTTAGTTTTGTTTGATAAATATGATTCTTTTTTCCTTTGCTTTGTTGGAAAATGTACGTTTTTTGTAACAAATCTATATTTCCCATATTTTAATTAAAATACTATAAATGTCATCAACAAAGTGTCGGGTGAATTTGTCAGAATAATACTTGTGAACTCATTAAAGAAGAAATTATCCTTTTATCTAAAAAAAACTGTAGGAGAAATAGGAAAAAATATTAGCAAATGTGCTAGAATAAAAGTTTTGAGCCAATAGCATTTAAAGATTATTTATGTTGTTTTTTTGGTAAATTGGAGTATAATATTGCCTAAAGGTTCAGTTTATTTATTTTCCATGAATTCACTTGGCCTTTATAACCTGTTAATCTAGGCTTCTTTAAAATTGACTAAAATTGTTATGAATAACACTCTATACAGCCCTAGATTAGGCCTAATATCAGAACCAGTAAGCCATTTTCCCATGCAAATTAGCATGCAGCGCTCAAGAAAAATTCATTTATTGCTTTTAGCATTATATCAGCATAAAATAAATTTATATAGTCAATAAATAAAAAAGTAAACTTAAAAACAAGTAAAACAATAATAATGCAAAATTGCTGGTTTTTCATACATTTTCAGTGAAACAACCCCTTAAACAATTACGCTCATCCAACAACGCGCCTGAAAAAGCGTTTGCGAAGGTTCCTAGTTATTATTGTTCATGATTGCTCTGCTCTAGACACACCAACAACGCAATTGCTCTTGACTCTGATTCGGGAGGCCTAGGGTAAACCGGCATTCCTGACTGAAGGTTTTATTCGAGGATTTCCTCAGTCGTTAATGCGAATGCAAGGGATTGAGTCCCCTTAAACAGCCCTCGGGAATCCCTTCACAATTGTCCTACTCCTAACATACCTAGTAAGGAAGAGGGGTATACAGTTCACCTTACACATAATTAATTCCCACGGTAAATACTAAAACCAAATAGACACTGTAAAATATATTAACTATTTTTTGTGAATGAATATCGTTGCGAACGTAAAACATCCAGCTACGAATAACTATTAACCTATAGTAAATGATACACTTGTACAAGTTGATTTGTTTTATTTTGCATACGGAATTCTCAAAAACAAATTTGTATTTACAGTGCAAAGATTGTTATTCTTCAATCCAATCAAACTGTGCGGAGATCGCGGTGATTACGCAATCGGCCGGTTTCACCTCGTTTTCGATGAGTTTGAAAATGTTTCAAAGCAGTCACACTTCAATATTCTTCTACCACACAAGTTATTTTATTTACGAATTTAAACACAAATATCCTCTCGGAATAATTCCTCAAAATTATTTTGAGAAACAATTGCTTGAAATCTGAGGAAACCTACACAATTACCTACATTTGCATTGGAACATTGGCCGATAGATAATATTTGTATCTGTTTTTCACAATGACATACATACATAGGACATAACAAAGGTGTGTGCATTATGACCTTTACGGTTGATGAGCCCTTAAACGTAATCAAAACATAATTATGTATTCTACTTGACCATTTCAGTCAACATTTCAGGGACATTTTTGGAATGTAAAAACTTATACCGGTCAGAGGCCAATACAATAGCATGAAATTCCATTATTGGGTACGCTTTCGGGATCGATTTGTCATCGTTGAATTCTCCGTCTTTTCCTCTAGGTCCCGACAGTGTTGGCTTGAGCGCGACTCTGATTCGGGAGGTCTCGGGTTCAAATCCCGTCGAGACCGCGGCAATCTTGACTGAAGGTTCTATCCGAGGTTTTCCGCAGTCGATTGCAAGGTATGGTATTGAGTCCTCTTAAACAGCCATCGGACATCCCTTCACAATTGTCCTAACTTCAATATACCTATTTATAAATACAATAACCACTGGTACAATGTACCTTGTTAGACACCTGGAAGAGGGGCAGGCTTCCTACGAAAAAATTACAAATTTCCTCTAGGTTCACTAGGAGGCAGGCGTCGATCGATTTATGATTTCACCACACTGCGTATTTACCTTATACATATTTTAAAGTTCAGATACTACTTTGGATAGTAATCAACAGGTATAAAGAATTATCAGTTTTTTCGATAACCAATGTACAATTATCTCTTGCACCACGTAATTCGTGTTTATTATCATGTCAGTTTCACTTTTAGACTTACAGCAACCTTCACATTAATTTACTTTGGTCTAATTACGTTTTGAAATGCATTGCGCTGCATTTTGTTGCACTTTTACTTATGTCAACCGGTGTTGCACAACATAAGAGCCAAGGACACGAACAGGTTTCAAAAACCATCCACTTCATGTTTAGTTTTTATAGTTGTACAGATTGAAACAAAATGTACTGTTCGAGGTTCATTCATTAGCGTCAATCGATATTATCAATAGTCATGCGAGAATAAAACAGAGTCAATGAAGGAAATATCACATATTAATTATGTCTAGCCGGAGTGCGACAGAGTGTTATTCTTGATCAATAGTCATGGGATCCCAAAAACAGGAAACCTTGGATAACACTTTTCATATAGGTTCCTGGGGAACAGGTAGACAGCATCCAAAACTGTCCAGTCTTGGGCACGTTCCCCCAAAAAAGGAACTTTGAAAAGTTAAGTTACTCTACCTAAAAAGGAACTGAGACGTTCCTCGTTCCTCAAAAGGAACTTATAGTTCCTTTCAGGTTCCTTATACCATCACTGATTTAAATGCTATGTGATGGAAGTTAATTTCTCATTACTCTTATTTATTAAAGTGAGTCCCACTCCCAGGCCATCTGATGAGAGTGGCGCCATTTTCGAAAACACAGGATGTCACAAGATATTTTTCATACTGCAATTTACGATATCATGCACTGGAATTCGACGGGATTACGAAGTCGAAAAAAAATACAAAGGAACGTTAAATTCGTCCTGAAAAAGGAACGCGTTTCTCCCCAAGACTAAAACTGTCCTCCAGCTAGCCCTAGACAAAGTAGTTTTGGGATCTCCACTTAGACTATCGGCATTGAGGTAACAGAATGCTTTTTTTTATTTTTTATTATTTGGTGTGCGGCAGTTGTTTTGAACGTCCCTACGCAAATAGCTCTAATCAGTCTGGAAAAGATTGACAATGAATAACTTATCTATATACAACAATACTATAAAAATAATACTATGTATATAACTTGTAACTAAATTAATTGTGTGCTAGATTGCAGAGTTAGTTCTGTTTTCACAAATCAACTTCTCAGTAGGCCTACAAGATGAAATTCATACGTTCACGTAAAGACTGTCTACTTTATGTGTATTTTTCGATTAAGTTGGTCGGGAAACACGCCCGTAGGTGATGTTCATAATGTTTGATACAATCCAGAAATTAAAACATCCATTTATTACCCCGCTGGCCGGGCGGACGTGTTACTACTAGACCACCAAACCGCGAACTTAATAACTTTGGGGTTGTTGGTACATTCAAACTTTGGTTGGGTTTTAAAAATTATAGATACAATGGATTGAGTTTGATACCCGGTGTGTTGGATTTTTAATTTCTGGACTGTATTACAATGAAATATAAAATGTATATGCTACTAAAATAGTAAATATAAAAATTGTGTTCGTCTTTTTTAAACCCATCATCCTTCATTGACAAATGGCGAGTTAGAAATGATGACCTTGTATAAAATAGAGCATTTTTACAGACATCAGACTTAAAAATGATGCACTTGATTGTATTGCACACAAAAAGTTTAACTGTAGCGAGACGCTTACAGATTGATGATCGTTGAGATATATTACTGACACAAACGAAACGATTCATTTCTGTTCAACTTCATAAAAATATCGAAGTTTGACAGGCAGGGCTCACCAAACTAGAGTGTAACAGATTGTCTGTGGTACTGCTGTTAAATGTTAGTTCGTTTTTTTTCATTCAGGTTCAAAATTTCGAAGTTCAGTTTGGATTGACCACATTAGTCTAACTCGTGGATCTAGATGTCCGCTCCCTAAAATGTGATTAGTTATGTGTTTAATTCATGCATAATGATCGAACAGTTGACGCGCTCTTACATCAGATTAATATTCAATACGTACACAATTTTGTATTTAAATATGAAAATAATACAAAATTTTCGATTAAACAATAAGTGTAGAACTAATCTGTTTAAAAATAATACAACCATAATAATAGATATTTTTATAAAAAATAGTAAATCTATGTACGTGCGAGACCCTGAATCGGGAGGTTTATGTGTGTAGTATGTTTTGTTTTGTTTATGTATGTGCATAACTAGGGAAACGCCAATGTCGTTGTTAAACGAGTGAGTGAGCCATGTGTTGAGTACCCGGTAACATTACTTTTCTTCCCCCTACCTTGGGCCTCCCTAGCCTATCATAGGCTAGAGTGGCGCATTATGGCCTTACAGTTGACGCGCCCTTATACCAACTGAACTTAAAAACCCTATTATTTATATCCATATAATTATCAAACTTAAATGCAAATGTTCCCGGGTACTCAACACATGACTCGCTCACTCGTCTAACAACGACTTTGGCGTTTCCCTAGTCTATTTGGCTAAGGCGTCCTTATTGCCGAAATGTTGGAGACGTGGGTTCAATCCCCTGGTCGGGAAAGATTTTGTAATTTCTAGATTGTATTTTAAAAATTATTATTAAACATGTTTTGGAATGCATATAACACAGTGTAGTCTATCATCTGTATCAATACTATGGAAAACATAGCCAGTACGAAATACGTGTGTAAATATTGCAAGGTTTACTCAATCTACGAGCGGAATTTGGGGATACCTTGAGCGTGCGAAATTCGATAAACCTTGGGCACGGCATTTCACGGCCAGGCAAATAACAAATAAAAAATATGTTTTCAAAATACAAAACCATTGTCGTTAAAATAATTCCTACACATAACAGCCTATTTTTCAATTTATTATTTCTGGAAGGGTAAAATCGTAATGGATCTAGCTGATTTTGTTAGCAGTTCTCAGTAAACTCGTACCGGATGTCTGTTTAAAATTTCAGTGCAATCTGTTCAGCGATTCGTCTGATTTTCGACGTACAGACCCACACACACACACACACACACACACACACACACACACACACACATTTACACGTACAGAAGAACAGAATGAGCGCCGTTTGAGTTGAATGGAGACCACTCAGTCGCTACGCTCCCTGTTTAAAATTATATTTTGTTGGCCTTGTATTTTGTCTATAGCTATTGTTTTATGTTGGTGTTGTGCTATGTAATTGTCATCAGACTACACAATCATTTTGATTGTCTTTGTTTTATTACAAATACTAGTATGTATTACTTTGTCCTGAAAATAAATTACCAAATAAATTACTAGATCCAGCGTACTGAACAATATAACCACAAAATTATGAAATTATGAACATTGTTGTAAAGATGATGATGCAAAATGATGATGGAATTCTTCAGAACAGTGGGAACAATTTTGTCACTTAATGAGAGGGGGGTGAAATAGCGCTAAGATGATATTTTCCCGAGGTTTTCTTCAGTTTTAAGCCAATGCTGAGATTGTCAGCCACTAAATAATAAATAGTTATTATTTCACCTTCGTTCTACCTCTAGTTACATGATATAAGATGATTTTCCCGAGGTTTTCTTCAGTTTTAAGCCAATGCTCAGATTGTCAGCCACTGAATAATAAATAGTTATTATTTCACCTTCGTTCTACCTCTAGTTACATGATATAAGATGATTTTCCCGAGGTTTTCTTCAGTTTTAAGCCAATGCTGAGATTGTCAGCCACTGAATAATAAATAGTTTATTATTACACCTTTTCGTTCTACCTAGTTACATGATAACTCCTAGTAAAACCGATGTGTACCCTACAGCGGGCATCTTTACGAAAACGTTTCGAGTAATGCACGCGTCAATTCTTTGTGCATCCCTGCTGGCCAGTGCATTTGCATTGCATGACGTACTTCTGCCTCAGAATCAGAGGAAAACCTTCACTTGCATTTAAGTGCATTCGTTAGTAACTCCTTTAAAAAAATGTTAAGCAAGGTCATGGTTCTCATGGCACAACCTGTCTAGACGTTTTGTTAATTATAATGCCTGGCTAGCTAGCTGCATAGAGAAGTCAACAACGTTGTCTGATCTTTTAGTCACTGGCACCTCCCATGTGATGCAGTCGGCCTATCAAATCACGAGGAGGAAATGCAACGAATCTTTCCCCACCATATTCTCACTATTAGTAGTCTCACTATTTACCACAGTCTGTAAAACTAGCGTTTAGTGAATGCAATACTGATTTCTAGTCTTGTCGTTAGTCCTGCTTCCAATGCGCGCAGAAGGTCCAGGGTTCGAATCCCGATGAAGGCAGAAGGTTGTTAACTTATAATAATGTTGACGAAGTCCATCTTAGCAAGCAACGAAGCACACAATACACTCTCAGTTTGCTGGTAGAATCGTGTCCAGTTTGTTTGGCCCGTGTTTTCTTTTTAAAATAGTCTGGTTGGTCATTAGCCTTGTTTACATGGGGGACTGGGTCCAGTACCGTACTGATACTTCATTTTAATTCTCATGCAGTCGCACCCTGACGACGACGACGACGACGAGAGAAAAGTCCCCAGTCAGTTTCCCTCCCCTTACCTATGGCTGGATCTGTCCTGCATGAGCCTGTCCTCCCAACATCTCCAGAGTTAGAGAAGCCCATACTGACCTAACGATTGACGCGTCCTATACCAAATAAACTCGAAAAACTTCCTACCAGACCAACAATTTACCATAAAATTTTAATTCTTAAAATCGAAAAAGGTTTAATTTAATAACGGCACATGCTCACTAATCCAAAATTAACCAATTGTAAAATTATCCCTAGAGAATGTGACTAATTTCATGCACGAATTAGTTTGTATTGCTCAAATTTCTCTTCAGTGATACCACAACGTTGAACACAAAATATATTAGGTGCTGTTAGTTTTGTTACTTAATGAAAGGATATCATAAATTTAAAACGAGACTTCTGCGTTCAATTGTTGACAGGTCTGCCAAATACGTTGACAGCAACCGAGGCCGGAGATTGGTCTAAAAACAGTTAGCACTGAGTCTTGGAGCAATTGTCTTACTAGGTACTATGTTGCGGATAGGATAGGATGAAGGGATGTCCGAGGGCTATTTAAGAGAACTCAACCTCAGGAAAAACCTTCAGTCAGGATTTCCGGTCTCGACGGGATTTGAACCCGTGACCTCCCGAATCAGAGTCGCGCGCTTAACGCTCGAGCCAACACTTTTGGTTAAATATCACTTTATTATAATTATCAGTAGAGAAGGATCGAATGAATCATCAAGGCGTTCAACTTAGCCGCTTATCTCTTGTACGATAGTAAGTTATATCAGCTGTTGAGTCGTCTTCGGCAGCTCAACCAGAAGGCTCGTGACGTCACAGGGGGTCGACTCTACGGACACGTGTGATCCAAGTTGCCTCACGCCTCAGAACCTTGGACGGCAAAGCTCGCCTGGGTTTATCTCATTAACATGATAATTATTAACAACAATAATTGATTGTGAAGAAAAACCACGAGGCGGTCATGGTAAATGAAATAACCTTAGGGTCATCGAAGAACACATATCAACCTTGGCGTGTGATGTGACCTGTGAGTAGGGGAGTAGGTTAATTCTCGAAGCTTTGCCCCCAACGCCCTCTTCCCATTCCTCGACAGATAACGAGGGCTTGATTGAGTTTTGTTGCTGAACGTCTGTTTTATTGTAATATTGTGATTCTGGACGATGACGGGTAATGGATGAGGGTGAAGAACACATATCAACCTTGGCGTGTGATCTGACCTGTGAGTAGGGGAGTAGGTTAATTCTCGAAGCTTTGCCCCCAACGCCCTCTTCCCATTCCTCGACAGATAAGGTGGGCTTGATTGAGTTTTGTTGCTGAACGTCTGTTTTATTGTAATATTGTTATTCTGGACGATGAGGGGTAATGGATGAGGGTGAAGAACAATTTCCCCCATGCCTTATGGGGGGGGGGGGGGATTCGAACCCGCGCGTCCTCTTAGTGCCTGCAGATGCGCCCCAATCAGATAACGTGGAAGCTTGTTTAAGCACCAGTGTGACCGTCATCTCGAGTCGTCTGTGGCTGGAACTGTCTAAGCATGGCTTGTGCATTGTGTTGGTTCACTCCACTTTCCCATGGGTCCCTTGAGTTGCTAAATAGAGTTACTCAAAGGTTTCTCTAACCAAATACTTGGAGTGATCCTGTTAAATATAGGTATTGGACACTATCAAACAGCCTCTTACGAAATACCTATAGTCCATAGTTAGCTACTAAGAAAACGCTAAAGTCCCGTCGCGTTGTTGAGCGAGCACCGGTACGAGCAACAACGACCCACATACGACATTCCCATAATGTTGCATACCAATAAGTCTTTAATGTCTTGACCGATTTAGCTGTAAATTTATAAAATAGGAGAGAATGTTGTACTTATTGACCCTGCAAAATTTCATAACGATCAAAACATTTTTATTTTTTATAACGAACGATCGGATTTTGTTCAAAAACTATACAGCAACCCGCCTATGGTGGTATGTACATGTGTGAAAAATTTCAGGTCGATCAGAGAAACGGTGCGACCTGTATCAAAGCAGTAACAGGAAAAAAAAAACAGACATTCGAGCCATAAGAGTCAAGTGGAGACGCTCGCTACGCTCGCTCAATCAGACGATAGGCGAATTGCTGCTGGAACCGGGGTAGAAATTGGCCCTCACCATTCCTCTGGGAAAGTATAAGGCGAGAATAGAGGCAATGACCATCTCCAAACATCAACTATAGTAAGTAGGGTAGTGTCTTACAACCGAAACTAGAGGCGAGCTCCAGCATTTCTAATCTTCGCGTACCCGTGTCCTGTCTCTCACCGACGCTCACCGACGGCGACGACAACGACTTCACTAACGATGACAGAGGTGACGACGACATCATGACAGACCCCCTTCCCTCACCTACAGCGCGTGGCTGGATCTGTCCCCACGTTGTTTAGGCTACAGTTGGCGCTATCAAAACAAATCATTTCAAAATTTGAAGTTTTGAAAATGTTTAAGAGGAAATAGCAGGACACATTTGACAGTTAGCAAATAGCTGTTCGCTCGGCCAAGATGCATCCGACATATATGGAACTTTGCAAAGTTGTCACTAAAGCTTGCAAGGACAGCCCTACAGTAATAGATTCTACAAATTTGGTCTTAATCTGCCAGAAAAAAAACATGAATATAGTCAATTTTAGACTTTTTAACAACATCAAAATTCGTGAAAACAAATTTATTTTTTATACATTTTTTAAAGCAAATTTTAGAAATGTGTTACCTACTCTATGATCTGTGGTGTTACTGTAGAGCTCTATATTTCCCCTTTCGTGACATATGTTCAAAATTTTAGACACCTGGTGTAAGTCAGCCTAGCGAACAGCAATTTGCTTAAAAACCATGTCCTATGTAGATAACGAGCCTAAAGTAATATTCCCTAATGCAAATTTGAGAAAATTTCAACAAAAAGTCACGCCTACATTACCTCTTATCTACAAAGTAATATATTTTTTAAAAAGTACTTATGTGTGTCAAAGTCGCGAAGTAGCCTTGACCGACGCATCTTATGTCACTCATGGGAATAATTTGGAATGAGAAGAACAAAGAATTGAGAGCACCTGCAATTACCATTGTGATGCCAGATGCATTCAAGGGATAGAGTGTTTGAAATGAAACGGATGTGGCGCATTGTGTAGTCAAGTGCAAGGCTCGAGATAAATTCATAGTTTTTGGGGGGGGGGGGGGGGGGGGGGGGCAAACATCTAATATTAAGAGCTACGTTCAATTTAAATCGTACGCCGTCGTATTAGAACATTAGACATAGTTTGAATATATTAACGCTACAACACATCTATAATATGATACTTCATTACTAATCAGTTTTTGAGACAGCAGTTTAGCCGAGCTCGTTTAACCGGTTCCCACTCGAACACCGAAGTTAAGCAGAATCGGGCGTAGTCATGGGTAGAGTGGGTGACCGCTCTGCCTTGAAACTCACGTATACCGCTGGTTAGAGCAGATGGAGGGTTCGAGAGCTAGTGGAACGGCTTCGTTCTCCTCGACGTCTGCTCGGCAGTCCGGGTTAGTGGAGGAACCTATATGACTGTCAAGGTTACACCGTCCTGTCGGATGGGACGTTAAGCCGTTGGTCCCCTTGGTACTTTTCGAAAGGAGTAGGCTAAGTGCCGGTACCGGGTTTTCCCTCCTCCCTTCTGTTCATACATCATCCTCATCTATCACCACTCATCGTCTCGAATAGCCAAAGTGCATAAATATGAGACGTTAATCAATATCCAATCAACTAATCAGTTGCTTAACATGGTGGCGTTACCTATCACATCCAATCCCAATATTTGACTGGGTGATTTATTTTCAAAACAGCAAACCATGAAATGAGCATACAAATAAAACATTAGTAAAACGATCATCGAGCGTTCAGAAGAATATTGGCCTCGGACAAACGCTGTTATTTTGTAATTGATGACCTTTTGAACAGGTTTTGGTTTAAATTGCAAATGTAACAAATATTTTTTCATCGAAAACTAAAATATGTCCAAATTTATTTTTAGATGTAAATTTCATATTTAAGTTCACGACACACATACACATGTTATGTTATTATATCCTGTCGTTATTACTGGTGTGTATAATTACTTATCATTTGATTTATGCTTGCGATAGCTAATTCATATGTTGAAAAAGTTGTTTATGAATTTGGCCAAAACGATTATGGTAGAGGACACATGCAAATTTTATGATCGATGAGCTATTAAATTCAAAACATTTTTTCAATCTTTAGCTGCTGTCCACTGGACTAGTACAGATGAACGTAAAGCAGTTAGATTGCCGAAATGTAAGTTTAAAAATTGTATACTGAACAACTTTGATATACGAATACAAATCGATATCCTTTATTTTACTGCTGGATTAAAATTTAATATACCCAAACGAAACAAATCCGAAATATTTAGTTTCCTTGTGTTCTACACGTTTTACTGTAAAGATGCAGATTTTAATCTAATTTAAGATTTTAATCCAAGTGCAACTTCTCAAAAGTTTAAAACAACAACAATATTTACAATGTAATATAATAAAAACTATCATTTTAATATTTAACTGAGTTAAAATGCAATTCCCCTTTCTCCTAGCATCCCCCTATAATCCGTTTGAAATGAATATATTTCAATTTCCGTTTTTAAGCATATTTGTCTATGTTTTCACATTTGTGTATTAATATTTAGTAAGATCATAACATTTTATATACCAACAAATACAGGGCATACTCGTTATATGAACCTTAGTTATCTTGAATCGTTGGTTAGTGCATAATAGCCTATTATGTTTCTTTCCATGGCAATAACATGTAAATTATATAGGGATAACGGAGCACGAAGAGTTTCCTTAAAAGATAATGAAGCAAGTTCAAGCTACTTTTACAACAATACCTTGCTTACTAATAAGACCACACAGTTCAAAACAAATTAAAATTAATCACAAATATAAATTTAGGCTATAAGCATTTGACTTTGACATAAAAGCTCAGGTGCTAACCCAAGAATTTCATCCTGTGAGTGGAATTTTCCTTTATTTTGCATTTTATTATCTCTCTAAGTAGGTTTCGTGAAGTATGAAATGCACTTTGGCGCGCTCGCTATACTTCAATGTGAATAAGATCTTACACGCAACTTGAAATTTATTTATGCATTACTTATAAAACGCCTAGTCATCTATATAAATGTGTAATGAATGAGGGAGGGGACCCCAATACAACATACTAGAAAAAACCATTGCATATCAAATCTTTAGATTTGCTGGCTCACTCAAGAATACGAAAATAATGCAAAAATAACAAACTTTTTGCCATTCCATTGCAAGCAAAACATAACAAAAGTCATGAGCACCATTCAGCTTTTAATTAACCCATAAACAAAACAAAAAACATATAACCATAATAAAAACGATGTTCATATTACAATAATTTTCAGAATCACTTATCTCTTACTCACTGGAGCGGAGTCATAACAACAAGTCCATAGTTTGAATGCATGTTATTTAAGTGATTGATAAAGATTATTATTCAATATCATTTTTAAATACTTTACTAAATAAAAAAGTTAAAAGTTAAATACTTTACTTCAAATCAATATTATTATAATTACGGTTTGGTAAAACTCTTTTAGTACTGTTGTTAATGGGGTTATTAAGACTTGATCGAGTGCCCCGTTCAACTAATTGCCAATTAATGTTTTAATTAATTTATCAATATACAATAAATTGTGCATTTTATTAAATTTTAGTAAATGATGTTTCTATTTCCGTCTTGGTTTAAATACCTCGGTGAAATAGAAACTGGTTCAACAAGTCCAGGGCAAGCTAATTCAACCCTACAACCATTAGCAAACTAGGTATTGCAAAATCATTATTTAAAAACAAACCTTAATATTTTAAACTGACGATCCCTCGATTTTAAATGCGGACAGATTTTAAAAACTAGGAAACGCTCAGTTGGACGCGTTGATAAGCGAGCACGTGCTATAGCTAGACCCACAATGCACATTTTTTTAAATTTTAAAATTTGCGACGTTCGCTGTCCACAGGGCCATGTTTCCGATATTATTTATTAATGCCAAGGTATTTGGGTAAACCCGTATGTAAATCTTACTTTGTGGATAAAATCCACCGCCATCTAGAGGACCTCGACTCATTGGGAAAAATATTTAAACTCTTTGGTGACAAATAATAGACTGCTTCCTCGAAAGTATTTTGATTACTTCTAGGTGGCAGTGCATTAGAAACTTCGCGCGTCTTTTCGTTGCCATGGCAACGATACTTTTGTTATAATGTAATTTCCATCTACACTACTTATCGGATCAAACTAAAATTAACATATTCGTGACCGGACGGACATTCTAAATGATTTGGCTATCTCAGATTTTGTCGCCGGTTAGTTTGAAAAAAAAACTTTCGATTAACTTTAATGTAACTTTTTAACTTTTTGAACGATTTTGCCACAAAACTAATGGCATTCAATCGAGAACAAAGCTTGCGGATGGTCAAAATTTCAACTCGATCCGAGCCTCCGTTCGAACGTTATCGCGAAACAAAAAAAAAAAAAAAAAAAAAAAAAAAAAAAACGAGTGACAAATTTTTCCGGCAGAGTCAAATGGAAACGCTCGCTTCGCTCGCTTAAAAACATATACAACACCGTAAGTGCTGGCTCAAGCGAAAAGCGCTACAATCTGAATCGGGAGATTCCGGTTTCGAATCCCGTGAGAACCGGCAATCCTGACTGAAGGTTTTCTTAATCAGCCCTCGGGCATTCCTTCACAATGGACCCAACTCCTATATACCTAGTTAGACATCTGAAGAGGGGCAGGCGTTGCACCTTGGAATAGTTTCCCACGATAAAGTAAAACAAACAAATATTACACATACACAATAAAATTAAGTTTCGCTAATTGTCTTATCATACCTTAAGGTAGAACCCACACTTTTATGTAACTTATTCCTACCACCATAAATTTCCGATCAATGGTCAATATTGTCTGGTGCCTCATCTAATTAATGTCGATCACATTTTTAAAGGGAACTTTTTACCAGTTCTGCTTGATACAATCTTCTACATTCTGTAGCCTATGTGATTACAAAACATTATCGATAGGAGACATAAAAAAGGCTGTTACAACCGTAACAAAGATACTAGGATTATGCTTCTGAATGGTAATATACAAATTATTGTTATCCCTCCAGAAAAAGCAACTTAATATCTACCCAGATGACCAAAAGTCTACTTGTTCGAATATTTAGTGAACTTAGCTTCAGACCGAGTGTTTTAGGGACCTGAATGCAGGGTGCGGCTTAGTTCTTTACGTCAACCGCGAGCTGCAGGTCAATCTGTCGGACCCAGCCGCCCCGCACCAAAAACTCCCAGAAAGCAAAAACACGTGCGTTAAGGCACAAGCACCTGCATGAAAATAAACATGATACGTTACGGAAAGAAGCGAACTTTTCAATGTCACGGTGAGACGCGTGTGTGCGAGTTGCACACCCCTCTCCCCTCCCCTCTCTCCCCGCCGGCAGGGGGCGTGGTCCAGCACCACATTGCAGTGGCGCGAGTGTATCAAGTCCACGCGTTCTTGTTTGCATAATAATTAAGACATTCGCACGTGTAAGTCTTCACGATGTCATTGCCCAATCGCAGAAGAGCGCGAATAGCGGCGAGATATAAAAACACTCTTCCAAACTAACCAACCATCATATCTCCGATCGTGTCTAACTAACAAGTACTATTAGTATCAACCGGCTAGTGATAACGCGGACAGGGAACTTAAGATTTACGTAAGTAATTTATATATTTATTACTTTTCTCTTTCCTTCCGATAACATATCGGCTTATTTCGGCAGCATAATGAGGTCATAGAAGCTAAGTATTTCAATGTCCCAGGGTCACTTTCTGATAAGGTAAAACTAAGACCTTAAGCATGATTCAGATTGACAGTACAACGTGCACCGTCTAGTGGCTGTGTTCCCAGAGAAAAGTACGCGTAATTAAAATTGCTAATTGCTAACAGTGTTTTTGTCAATTGCCGTTTATTATTTACACAAGAAAGTTTTTCTCCATATCGAGGTTGATTACATGAGATGAAAACCTAGTGGATTCGCTTAAAACAACGTGAGTGTAAATATTTTATCCAAACTAAGAATAACATTAGGAATTATTAATGATGCAAAACTTCGTGAAATCAATCACTACAATACAGAAAATAAGAACGCATCGTCTTGATAGCAGAAACCATATTTTCACTATTCCCCATCCATGATGTGCCTAAAAAGTGACCAAGTAAAGAGAAATAATTAAATGATTCAATGTTTGTTGTAAGGACGTGTTTAATAGGATGTTCTCAAATATAATTTTCATTTTTTTTGAATAATTAAAACTTGAGTTTTTATAGCAACTTCATACGTTGCATGCAATTATAATGTTTATTAGTTTGCAATTGCATATGTTTATCCTCATTCACATAGGGATTGATTATAGGTTTATATTGTAATTGACCAATAAAACTAATTTATTTAGTTGCTGATATACGTGATGCAATTGTTACTGCTGATGCTAGCTCCATTCAGAGACCATCAACATTGGCTGAGTGTCATCTGTAATGCACTCAATAATTACATAATTATCTAACCCCCTCCCCATCAATCTAGTCAACACTGAAGCACACATACTGTATAAAATAATTATAAATTCAACAAAGGTATTTTTAATATGTCCCGAGTTTACTCTGTGTACCTAAATATGATTTGATAATTTAATGACTATGAGTATGGGTAAAACTTAAAAGTCCTTCTAAAGGAGAAAATAAAGTCTTAATGGAAACTCCCCCTTAATTCCCTCCTCTATACCTGGGGCTCCAGCACGAGCCTCATCTCGCCACATCCCCTCGTTAGGACCTAACGATTTTGCGCCCTTACACCACAAAAAGTTTTAAACTGCCCAGTAACGCCCATTATCAGATGAGCAACTAGTACGGCTGTATATATGGGAATGGGATTATTGGATTATTTTTCCGAAAATCTCAGAGTAAAAAGTAGTTAAAGTTTTTATTTTGTCGCATTCTTCTCAATGTATAACAGTGTAATATTTTAATAAATTGCAACTTAATTGGTAAACAACTAACTTCACTGTTTTCTCTCCTGCAGCCGTAATCTAAAAATAGGCCAATCACGTTGGATAACTTTGATAAAAACTGAGATAATTGAAAATAATAATTTATATCCATTGTTTGTCTTTTAGTTAGTTTCATTACAAATTTATATAGTTATCTTTGAGCTAGTGACGAATAAAATTTGATAATTAATACATTAATTTATTATTTTATTATGAAATCAAACAGTAAACATTATGGTATTGGTATTGTTTATCGGATAATCTCTTGTAAGTTTATTACAATTAAATCGCAATTTTTCGTAAAAGTATTACCCTCACTTACTAGGTATAGGCTGAGAGAACCGATTAATAGGATAGTGTGTAGGATATGTCTAAGGACTACTTGAGATTACTACAACACCTGGCATTCGGCGTCAACAACTTCAGTAAACTTCAGTCAGGATTGTTGGATGGGCCTACTATACCGAAATTCGTGTGAGAATGTGTAAGGTTGTCCCGAAATCATATTCCTCTATACTTTATACTTGGAATAACAACAATACAATGACGAACAAAATATAAACGTAACAGATTTTTTTAAACCCACTGAAAACGCAGAAAAGACCCTTTCCTTGACGTCAAGGTTTGTTACTAATATAATATTTCAGGTAGACCTGTCTTTAGTGCTGGCTACCAAATCTCTTATTCTAAAGATTGCAAGTTTGACTCCCATATAATAATACAAATTCTTGAACTAAATTCAACAAACCTTTATTATGTTTACTCACTACATCTATAAATATACCCAACCCACATCTTATATAAACGAAGAGGGTCACACGAGCCTGATATGTGTAGCCTAAAGCAGAAACATAACGAGATATCAATTTATTTGCGTAGAGTATTTGCTTCTTTCTATCTGCATGGCACACTTACTCGCACGCAAATGAAACGCCACCATCGCATGAGTCGACTAATTATAAAGTTATTCGCAATTACTTCCGTATAGGCATATTTATATATTTTATTTATATTTTTTAATTGACAACGGATTTCAAACTCACAAATGCCAAGCAGATTTACAACATAATAAATTTGTACCTGCTCTGGGTGCAATGCACGCCACTCTTCAGTTGTCTACCTATAGGTAGGCTATTTTGAAATTTGGACAATTGTGAAGGGATGTCCGAGGGTTGTTTAAGAGGGGTCAATCCCTTGAAGAAAACCGCAGACAAACCTTCAGTCAGGATTGCCGTTGGCTGGATTCGAAACCAGGACCTCCCGATGTGAATAAGACTCTCGCGCTTTACGATTGAGCCAACACTGTTAGTTGCTGAAAGAGACTGAAGCATATTTGAAATTAAATTCTAACTAATAAAAGCAACGGAAGCGAATATAACATTAATAGCGAAGAGATCATGTGCCGGTTTGTTTGTAGTCAACTCGTGGTATATAAAAAATCTTGGTATCGATATCAATAAATGTTAAAAATAGCAACGTTATCTCATCAGTACAGTAGTACTTGATGACTCCGTTTTTTCTTATGATTAATTATACACTTCACGCTAAATAAAATGTGGCTGGCTAATCACTTAATTTAAAACGCTTAATTAACGAATGCATTGCATTAAGTGTGTTGTGTTCGTTTTTTTCAATTTCCAGTGCATAATAGAGTAATCGTCTTATCCTGGAAATATTTTTTTTTCCATATTGGTATAATAACTATTTATCTTCCAGGCATCCATCACATAGCTACGGGACAGTAATAAATTGAACCATGTCCTCACTGAAAATAGCTTTAGTACCGTAGCCTAGCGGGTAAAAACACTTATTTTTTTATCTCATGTAATATCTTGGCCGTCGTCGCGAATAAGATTCTAAGTGAACTTGATTAAAAATAATTACGAGGCACAAAAAATATGTTTATTTCATTTATTTGGCACGGATTTAATTAATTTTAAGTGAGTATTATATCGCTGTGATGTTGGTAGTCCAGGAAGTAAACAGCACGCAAACAGAGAGCTTCTCTGCCAAGAGGAGATTTAATTGTAATTAAATCTAGACCAAGGGGAATGTGGACGGGGGAAGTTTTTATTTCAATTATTTTTGTTAATTTGATTTAAATGCCTAAAAAAAACTTCAAGGTAGTGTTACACGGCCACAGGTACGACAGAAATGTCCTTCATGGCCTTGATCTTTATTTCGTGAATTCGCCAACCTGAACCTGCTCAGCCGGCATATGTATAGCTCAAGTGTAAGAGTTAGAGTAAATTTTAGTTTGCATCACATTTAGGTACATGTTATCTAATTGCATATCGTGTAGGACTCGAGACTTCAGATTCGGGAGGACGCTGGTTAGAATCCTACCACTGGCAATCCTTACTGAAAGTTTTCTTTGTCGTAAATTATCAATTTTCCTTAGAAATAAGTGGTGATACCCTTTCGCAACTACCCTAAGTACAAACGTACCTGGTAGACACATTATGAAGAGCGGCACGCAATTGCCTCTGGACAGGTCACCCACTGGAATTCAAACAAGCGTGGGTTTCGGAGTACCCAAAATAGGGAGCGAAGCTTACAATTATGTTCGTAGCTTGTTGTATGGTGGAGGTGCCGCGCACATGGGTATTCTTAGTTTCAAGGGGCGAGCCCCGTCCGCTAACCTCCTAGGCCACCATAGACATTATCCTTGTTGACGGACAATGTCCAAATAAAAAGTGCGTCATGTTCGGTTTTAGCGTGATACGTGACACGCACAGACGGACGGACGGACGGACGGACAAGTGACGCATATAGGGGAGGTTCGCTCCCTTTAAATGTGTTTCATGAAGCTACTTATCTCAACTGGATTTAAATGATATTATACAAACTAAGATAGCGAAAGTAGTTGACTATGTTGTAGTAACTGATTAAAAAACTTCAAATTTGATTTATTTTAATATCATGTGTTTTCTGGTGAAACTTAAAAGAAGAAACTTATTTACCGATTTGTATCGCGAAACGAAAAAAATCGCAGGAAAGACAATTGTTAAAAGAATATTTTTCCTCTCAGTCACCCTCTAGAAAACCATTTGAAAATTAAAGTCACAAAAACACAACTAACTACGTTGAATGGTGTGCGTTGGCGAATTGAAGTTTGAAATTATTTTGAGGTGGCGATATTGGCCGTGTACCGGATCAGAAAAAATTGAAAAAATAGTTTTGATTTTCTAAAAGAGCCAGGTTTCAAAGCCATTCACTATATTTTGACTTGGTAGCATATTTTGGAAAATCAAAAAAACGCGGTCGAATAGCCTTAAGGGGACGAGGCTAGCAGTTTTTAAATTTGCATTATTTCGTGCCCGGCACCTCCACCAACGATTTTAACATGTTATTTGTGTTCTTCTTTGAAAATAATTTGAATTAGTTACTAAAATTAATATCAAGCCATGTAGTCGAGTTTTCTCACAAGACTCTACACGCTCGATGATAATAATATGTAAATATTGGATGAATATTGTAATTGACAATACTGAAATCAAAAATTAAATGTGTGACGGCCTTGGAGCCACGTGGACTCGGCTCAGCCTTGGAGCCACGTGGACTTAGCTCGGCCTTGGAGCCACGTGGACTCAGCTCAGCCTTGGAGCCACGTGGACTCAGCTCAGCCTTGGAGCCACGTGGACTCAGCTCAGCCTTGGAGCCACGTGGACTCAGCTCGGCCTTGGAGCCACGTGGACTCGGCTCAGACTAAGATAAATCAACGGTTAACAAGAAGAGCACGTGTACTTCCACACGTAAACACCATTGTCTTATCTGTCTGTGTACGACTTAAACCAACCGACATTCAAAGTACATTACAATCTCAGTTTCATACACACGTGGTCACAAACGTTTTGGTTGAGTTTTAGGCAAATCCCTGTTCGCTCAGCTGGATCGCATAACAGTTATTTGACTTTTTAAAAGGTTGTCACGAAAGCGAAAATAAAGAATTATGAGGTCACACGTTCCTGGAAATAACTAAATAACCAACCGTATTTTTCGTTTTTCGATTTTGTTTAAAAAAATCCAATGTTTTCACTTTTGTTCTTTTTAAACAAAAAATATTGATATTTACGATTGGGGGTAGAGCTGTCCATGTATGCTTTCTTGCAAACTATAGACAGTTTCATATACACCGGCAGTTCCCTGGCCGAACTAAAAACTGTGTACGAAATGAAAAAATGTGTCCTGTTCTCTATTAAACCAAATCTGAAAACTCTGAGTAGGTCGCTCAAATAATTTATTATTCATGGTAAAGTCTCAATTTCTGACTAAGGCATGGTGCAAGCCACGATCTCCCACGTATTTTTCACGGAATTATGTTCTGGGAAGAAATTCTGAAGGTCCGGCCTGATAAGCGGAATCAAAGTTTCTGTTGATAGTGAGTTGTGCTCTTGCACCATTAAAACACAAGTCGCTTTCGGCTTTAGTACTCATCCATGCGCTCCATAAGCCACAGAGCTAACAAAGAAGAGTGATTATTTTTAAACTCTAGTAAAAAGTTTACTGTTTGCAGATTATTTTACACTGATAACAATTAATTAGTGTTTTTCTTGGAAGTGACAGTTTTATGCAGTTTGATAAGGCGACGAATGCTATCTTGGAAAACAATTTTTAGTTTTCTACTCAAACAAAAAGACTGTAAATCTTAAAACAAACGGTCGAAAAAGCTCTCCGTGAATCCGTGCATCCTGGGTAAGTCAAGCGTTATTTTGAGTATGAACAGTTGCGAGAAAACAGCGTCACGAGGTTTTATATTTGTTAAGAGCACCGTGTCAAGTTTCAAGTGCCACTCGAGAGCCAAGATAGGTAACAACACTCATCTACAGCACTGGACGATCCTCGACAGATAACTCGAGCCACGCGAATTTATAATGTAGGCCTAATACCGGATGATAAATTACCATTTAAAACTCATTACGAGAGAAAAATTAGGGCGTATTTGATAAAAATTGAATACTTGGGATTATCGATATATAAAGTTAAAAGATAGAGATGTCAATATCTTACAAATATGAATCATTCTCTGATAAAACACTCGTTGGTCTTGTTGTGTGGCTCGTTGGTCTTGTTGTTAGCGTATCTGCTTCCAATGCAGAAGGTCCAGGGTTCGATTCCCGTTAAAGTCAGAAGTTTTTTAACTTCTGATTTGACTTCAGTCCATCAGTTCTTGTCATAGGAGTTTGTAAACGGTGACTTGGAGCCGTCCTAGCAACGAAGCACATAATAAATTTCAGAGTTGTTCTGAATCGGCTTGTTGATTCTGGCGTTGATTCGCGGGTGTTCGCACTGTCCATACCACTGATTGCTATATTTCCTATTAAAAATATCGATCTTTGGTTGGTTATCGCTCACTCGTCGATTGCGTTGGGGCCTGCAGGGTTGGATTAGTCGCTTTGATTTAAAGTCCCCCACTGAAAATAAGTTATATAACTGAGTGGGTAGACTCTAAATGAAATTCATTTCATTTCGTCAGTAACAAAGCACATTTAGTACCTTTTACATATGAGTCACTGATTATAAATTAGATGATAATATTTTATCATTTTACGTGGTTAAAATATGATTTCAAACAATCTTAGCTTGCTTAGTGAATGAGTTTCTTGCGAAATAAATGTGTGAAAATTATATTTTAATAATTTTTGAATATTTTACGATGGGTTGGTTTTAGATATTCGCCTTCAAAAAAATTTGCGAACTCGTATGATTGTGATGATTCATAAATCCACACTGTATTTGTATCTATATAGCGAGATGCATAAAATTATCGCTATGTATTAATAGTTTATATTATTATAAATATTGTTATTATTATTTTCCACGATAAGCAGCCTCATCCAAATATGCAACGTAATACGCACTTTAAAATTCACGTCAACTTCTTGTTTTAAGTTAATTTGAGCAAAATTTTAGCAAATTTGTTGATTTGTCACAAATAATTTTAATTTTACCCTTCTAGTTGCCTCTTCAGTTGCATATTGCAATATTTATTCCCAATATCTAGTAGAAAAGCTCATTATTGCATTATTATTAAAATTTGAAAAACTATGATAATATGTATATAAATAAACCTACCTATTTGTAATAATAAGGGAATAAATCCGGAAATAAAAAATAAAAACATCTCATTTACAGGAGTGTTCTATCTAATTGAGAAACATTTGTGATACACACATAACACAAATCACTTATGACAGATCACAAGCACGACAATATCCAATAATAAAGCTTATTATGATGGGAAAATATAGAATAAAAGTATATTAATATACATAAAAGGCAATCAAGGTCTTACCGCAGTGTCACTGTTCGTCGTTAGACATCCAAGACTCGGATGAAAGTTCTCAAACTGAGTGGATCATTATTGGTTTTCAAGAATGTAAGATGAATTAACCAGTTTCGTTTGGAATGTTACCTTTGATAGTGAGGGAAAACGTTTTAATCACACTTAAAATATAATATTATACCGACCATCATTTCATTGTGATAAATTCAAAATACAGTTCATAACAAATTCAAATTCATTTAAATTCTTTAAATGGAATTAATAAAAGTGAATATCGTACCGAGCGGTAAATAGGTAAGTGTATTAGGTTTATAAATAAACATGAATATAAAGTAATGTTTATTTTTTTAAAATTGGTAAATGTATAATATGATATTGAATATAAAACTAAGGAGTTTCCCATTTATTGGATGAGCGAAGCGAAGACTTCAATTACACCGACCCCCAAAACATTTAGCTCCAGTGTTTTTGTTTTGTTTTTGTTTTTTTGTTTGTTTGTTTTTTTGTTTTTCCGTCTGTTTGTTCGCTCTCTACCGGGCAAACGGCATATGCGATCTTGATGAAAATTTAACACGACCTTCGTTTTCTCTGAACTTAGACTTGCCACGTTTTTGGGTACAATCGAAGAAATATTTCTCATGAATATCGTACTTTTACGATTTTTTTCGATTTTTAGTGCGATATTTTCGTGACATTTGGACCGATTCTGACCAAACGGGTGGGGCTACAACATTCATATTTCACATGGACATTAAGGTAATGGTGATGCATTGCTTTCTGAAAGAAAAAGTTGAAAAAGTTAGCTAGAATCTATAGAAATAAAGCTTTTAATATAAGTTTTTTGACTTTTTGTGCGATATTTTCGTGCCATTTGGGTCGATTCTGACCAAACGGGTGGGGCTACAACGTTCATATTATACATGGACATTAAGGTTATGGTGATGTAGTACCTTTTGAAAGAAAAAGTTGAAAAAGTTAGCCAGAATCCATAGAAATATAGCTTTTAATGTAAGATTTTAACGTTAAATAATAACAAATTAACAAGAAACAATAGAAACTTGACAACAATCACCTACATTGCGTCGGCAGAAAAACAAAGCACTTGCAAAAGTGAAGATATCCCACGCAAACTAAAAAAAAGCTCATCCATCAACGCAGCGGGACTTAAGCGTTTTCCTAGTACATCATGATTGTGTCAATGGAAAGATTAAAGCAAATAAATATCATTATAACTTTTAAACGTCAGTCTACAAAGGCTTACTTTGCAAAAAACGAGCAAATAAGTTTTCAACGGTCTTCACTTCAAAAAGTTTATGACGTTTAAGTTTAAATACGAGATTGTACACATATTTTAAAAATTTAAACAACAACATTTAAACAACATAACATATTAACATTTTTCATAGTCGTATTGTTTTATGTGTACGACACTAATTAATGTGCATGATTATCTTCATTTTTTAATCAACCGGGCTGAGCAGTTCCACTTTACTAATACTACCATCAATCGAAGAGTGTATTTTTGGATGAGCGAAGCGAAGACTTCAATTTCTCCGACCCCCCAAAAAATTTAGCTCGGTTGTTTTTTTGTTTTTTTGTTTTTTTTGTTTTTTTTTGTTTTTTGTCTGTTTGTTCGCTCTCTACCGGGCAAACGGCATAAGCGATCTTGATGAAAATTTAACACGACCTTCGTTTTCTCTGAACTTAGACTTGCCACGTTTTTGGGTAAAATCGAAGAAATATTTCTCATGAATATCGTACTTTTACGATTTTTTTTCGATTTTTAGTGTGATATTTTCGTGACATTGGGGCCAATTCTGACCAAACGGGTGGGGCTACAACGTTCATATTTCACATAAACATTGAGGTCATGGTTATGTTTTGCTTTTTGAAAGAAAAAATTGAAAAAGTTAGCCAGAATCCATAGAAATAAAGCTTTTAATATACGTTTTTTGACTTTTTGTGCGATATTTTCGTGCCATTTGGGCCAATTCTGACCAAACGGGTGGGGCTACAACATTCATATTATACATGGACATTAAGGTTATGGTGATGTAGTACCTTTTGAAAGAAAATGTTGAAAAAGTTAGCTAGGATCCATTGAAATAAAGCTTTTAATGTAAGATTTTTACGTTAAATAATAACAAATTAACAAGAAACAATAGAAACTTGACAACAATCACCTACAATGCGTCGGCAGAAAAACAAAGCACTTGCAAAAGTAAAGATATCCCACGCAAACTAAAAACTTAAAAAAGCTTATCCATCAACGCGGGGGACTTTAGCGTTTTCCTAGTAATTTTAATTGGCACGATAAGAATAAGCGAATATTATTCCACATCACGTAAGTTATCAAAATATTGACAAACAATTGTCTTCATTTTCAAGGACTGCTCGCGAGTTGTAAAGATTTAGTTGGAACCAGTCGCAACCAAATACTTGACACGAGTTTTTAGTTTGATAGAAAATGACTCGTTATCTTTTGTTTGTGTTATTTGGTTCCAATAGGTTAAGACCAGACACGTTGTTAATGAATTGTCTGTCAGCTATAAGCGTGTTGGTCACTCGTTGAATACACAAGGCAGGTCCATGTATCCATGTGTGCGCCTTAGCGCCCTTTGTACGGCGGCCACACACGCGCACGCGCAAGACAATAGCGTGCGTGTGCGTGTGCGCGTGCGCTAGGTGGATGACACACGCACACGCGCAAGACTGAGAGAATGCAAGTGCACTGGAGTGCATGTTGAACGAGACACACATACAAGAAGAATCAAGGTTGCTGCAATTTATAAAGGTGAAAATTGAAAACAACTTCGTTTTCGCATGGATGACCGCTGGAAGGCAAAGCCCTACACCGTCAGTATTATCTGGCGTCCTAACATGCTTCTTCTTCTTCTTCTTCTTTGGTATAATACTAATTTTGAGGCTCATATTTAGTAATTTACTGATTCATATATTTTAAAATTAAATAACCAATACATTTTTACTAGGATAGTTATAATAATTTTAATACAAAAAATGTTACACCTAAAAATTAACACACATATCTTTCCAAGATAAAACACAGCAACGATGATTTTATCAGATGCATTTCAAAATGCATATTAATATAGTTCGTCCCATAATTGCTTATACATTCTAGTTGGCCTTCGTCTTAGCAGTTTGATACTAAAATTAAATGTGACTATATTTTGCTACAACAGTTTGCCCACTCATCGTCCTTGCCTCCCTAGAAATAACAAAACACGAGTATAGGCCCCATACACCTGTTTGCAAACCGTCAATACCATGAGTTTGCATAAGAGGACAACACTGCAGGAAAAAAGGAATTTAAATTTCATATTAGTAAAGCAAACAATAATATTTGTAGAATATGACCTTGAATAGTAATGAGTGTTGAAAAGTTCGAAAACGAGTGACGGACACGTGTAGCGTTAATCACCGGGAACACGAGGAGTTTAATCAGGGATCCACTCAAGATAGTTTGACCTTGGCCGCCTGAAACTATAACCTAAGACATCGATGAACTAGTTCCTTGCAACAAGGTACAAGTTGAAGGACGCACGCTCCCGCACTCACACACGCGACAGACAGACAGACAGACAGACAGACAGTCAGACAGACAGACAGACAGACAGACAGACAGACAGACAGACAGACAGACAGACAGACAGACAGACAGACAGACAGACAGACAGACAGACAGACAGACAGACAGACAGACAGACAGACAGACAGAGACAGACAGACAGACAGACAGACAGACAGACAGACAGACAGACAGACAGACAGACGGAGAGACGGAGACACGTGTACGCGTACGGATTCAGGAGGTTACGGATGCGAATTCAACCACAGTCAAACCTGACGGAGAGTTTTCCAAGGTATTCTCCAGTCGTTAACGCGGAATCAATGATTGAATCCGTCTTTAACAACCCTCGGACATCCCTTCACAATAAACAAACACCCTAATAAAAGATTATGTGAACCCTACAGTGTGAATCCTAACGAATAAGTATTTTTTTTGCGAGTCGTGTAAAAGTCGGAGAATGGGGATAAACATAAACCACACCACACTTTTAATTAATAGTTCGTCTTGCCAACTTGATGGTTACAGTACATTCATATACAAACTACATAACAATCTGTAGTCAATATTGGTAGTTTTCACGGCATTTAGTAAAATAGTCTCCAGAATTGGTTTTATCTGGCAGCAACATCATGGGGACGGTTTCTGCACGTTGAACGAATGACAAAATAAACATTGTATACGTTTTTCGTTTGTTTAGTAGTTTAATCAAATTTAAACTTTTACATGTGGCAAAACATTCGCTACATTATAAATACCAAAACTTCAACCCTGAATCTCCCCCCCCCCAAAAAAAAAAACAAAAAAACAAAAAACAATTACCTCCCCTGCCTTAAACTATGACAGTAAAATTTGTATTCTTGTGTTTCAGATCGGCACCACGACACAGTCTTTATTTCTGGATTGATTTCCATATAACCGATTACACCTTTGACAGTGTTTTTTGATTGATGGAATTGAGAAAAAATCTGTTAATTAACCTCCACACGATGGCACACTTCTGTTGGGTGGTGGTAGTCGTCGTCTGCGCCACTGTGTCCATCGCCGACACCGTCAAGGGGCCCTTCACAATAAACAAGGAAGCAGAGGTCCCGCCCAAGGTCATCCTACCAGGGTGTTGTACTGGGAGCGAGGGGGGAGTCCCTTCACGGGAGGACCTATCTGTCATTCAAGGGAATCCCCTACGCCGAGCCGCCGGTCGGGGAGCTGCGCTTCAAGGTGGATATTAATCAAATAATAGATAAATGAATTATTTTGGATTAATGTATCATATTTTTGCTAAAATATCTCTAACCATTACGATTGGTTATGAGGGGTTATATTTGAATGATGTTTAACTTAGCCCAGGGGAAAGTGGGAGCGGAGAAGGCCCGTGCTGGAAAGATCCAGCCACAGGCGACTCTAGATTGCAGACACTGGCGCAGAAACCGGACACCCACGTTGAGTGTAAAAGAAGTACGGAAACAACGTAAGGGTTGAAGGCAGAGGGGGGGGGGAGCTCGAAACTGGTTTTGGGGAGAAAACTTCTCTACGACAGGTCAAACCGCGGGAAAGTTGCAATTTAATTTATTTATGATTGTCCACTACAACTCACTCAAATCACCATTTATGTAATTTTAATTTTATAACAATATTTAAAATGTTCGGTTTACAACACATACATTTGTGATTCGTTGTATTGTGTACAACAAGAATTCTAAATGGACACACCTCCTTCTGCAAGTGTAATTAACTATATAAACGTCAGGCGTGATCCCGTACTTGTGAGCATCGTGCAGACAAACAACACTGTGACGTCACTAGTATATAGATAAATATACGGATCTTACAAACAATTTCCTGCAAACTCGTTATAATTTTATCCAGACATCAGTAGCATTTTCTTGTCAATAAGATGTTGTAAAGAAGTCATTATATTATATAAGTTGTTGTTGTTGTTGTTCAGAATACTTCGCTACAGGAAACCACTTATGTGTGGGAAAATATAAACAGCACAAGGATCAACTCAAGAGTAACTAATCTACAATTATTCTCAGAACGCCTTGACCTCCCGATCTGAACAGTGAGCAAAACGAATTTACATTTAACGAAATCAGTGAACCAAGGAGAAATAATATTATTATGAATCAGTACAATTTTCGGTTGAAATAATAATCATACACTAATCGAATCAACAAGATTGGTGTAATCTTTAATTAGTATTTGACTATCTAAATTGGACATTTTCCAGGGTGATTTGTCTTTTGACTTTCCCGAAGAGGTGTTACCGTCGACTTATTTGGTGTTTTACCTAGATCCAGTGGTTCAAAACGTTTTAATCAGTTGCAAGAACGTGCATTGTGTAATTATTCGGCTATTCCAAAATTACAGTTTTTAAATATTTTAAGATCTATCGAGAGTTGAAAGAATAAAAAGGTTACATTATAAAATCGGGATTAAAGTTTATGTTTTCACGTCGTTATATCAATAACACTTGAAATTTAAATACAACCAACATCGAACCCTTGTTCTACATGTGTAAAAACAAAGATTAGGTAAAAGAACAACGACATTTTGTTGGTAAACTCATCAAAAAATATAATCAACTGGATGACTTGTAATCTTGTATTTCACGAATGGTATAGACGATCGAGTGATACTCGCCCCTTCCTATCATATGAATTGTTTATCTGTGAGATAAAATAATATCAGTCGCCGACAATTGCTTCTCATCAGCATTTATATTGCTATTCTCGCAATTGAAAGAATGTGAGATTCCTAGATTTAAGATTTATATATTTTTAAATATTTAATCTTGTTAATGTGTGTAATGAATGCTGGACTTTGCTGACATTAGTAAAAATCAAAGCACTTGCGTAGTTTCATGACGTATATCTGTGTGGCGACGTTAGCAAAGTCAAAATGGCTGCAATTTAGCTGGTATTTCATGTCAAGGGTGACACTATGACTGTCTTGTGAAACAAAACACAATGCAGCACAGGTCAGGGGTAGGAATAGTATGCCAAAATAGAAGAATTAGATCATGGTTTCTTGTTAAATCGGTTTTTGAGTTGCCCTGGAATTATAATCTTGAGTTAAAACCCGGACTTCCTACCTTAAAACAGCGTGGGTGTAGCAACATAGCTGCTGCCATCTTAGTTTCCGCTTCTCGTTCTCGTGGGATTTTAAATATTCTTCCTAAAACAAAAAGGAATTAAATTAATAGGTATGTCAAAACAATATCTAGTTTGTTGTTAAGTTTTCCGAGAAAATAAAACGTCCACCTCCACCATGAGCAACACAAAGGTTCGTACCACTTTTGCGGGTGTCTTCCCACAGTGCCGCTTCCCGTAAGGCCATCAACCTTTTTTTTCCCCCAATGCCATCATTTCTACCTGTCGATAAAGACCATGTTACAGGAAGCGTTGATGGCCTAAGGGGAATTGATTTATTCCCCTTTGGCCAACACCGTATATGCATCGTTTACGGTAAGGAGCGGGGCGTTGTTGGCGTTGGGGTAATTGATTTATTCCCGTTAGGCCAACAGCGTATATGCATCGTTTACGGTAAGGAGCGGGGTGCATATACGCTGTTGGCCTAACGGGAATAAATCAATTACCCCAAGGCCAACAAACCTTCTTTGTATATCGATAATGAAATGCAGGGTGTTGGCCTAAGGGAATAAATCAATTCCCCTTAGGCCAACAAGTGTAACCTGGTCTTTAATCGAGCAGGTAGAAAGTGATGGCATAGGGGAAAAAAAAGTTGATGGCCTTACGGGAAGCGGACACTGTGGGACGGCTCCTTTTGCGATGAGACATCAGGTTGCCGGAATTCATCTGAAAAGTGAACAAGCTTATCAAGTAATTGATAGTAAATTTTGTCCACTCACGATGGCATGAAGAAACGCTCTTTTGCGATGAGCTGTTGCCGAATTTAGTAACACCACATCGGTGTTTGATATCGTATAACTGCGTACTAGAAAATATTATCCACAGCATACCTGTGCTGATATGAGAAGACGAGAAAAGAGGCAAATCCAAATACCATTTAGTCAGTTGATGTAATTACTCATTGGAAAATAGAAGCGAGCTCTGGCCTTTCTCGTTGTTGTGACCAGGGTGCGAATTGACGGGGGGGTGGAGGGGACCCCCTCTGGTAATTTCGTCCCTGGCTCTGTTTTACTGAAAGGTATCCCCGCCGAGGATGGCTAAATCCCCACCTCTGGATATCCATCTCAACTCATATCATATCAAGTGAGTTTATCTCGTAACGTTAATAAATAATGCGTCAATTTGCACATATTATATTCCAATTCAGGAAGTGTTTGTACGATAATAAACCAAACCAATGGACTCTTTATCCTTTCAAAGTAATACCTCAGATAGCTTCTAAGGCCATCTCGAGGACAATAATACCCACACAAACATTTGCTCAACCATTCCCCCCCTCTGCCAAGCCATCAATACGCGCTCTGGTTGTGACCCTTTATGACCTAACGGCTACCCAAAAAAATTAGTTCAAGTGGGGTTGTAGTGAGACATTGTTAGTCGTCTTCAGAGAGAAAGTTTGTATGACATTGTAACTTAAATACAAAATATTATGCTTTCTCTGTCTTTGAGTAGGCCTACATATTTTGTCGGCACGTGCGAGTAAACTGTTGTCGTCTTTTCACTTTATTGACTGTCTGTGTCCAAGATCTCCTAGACACATTCGGGGGTCTCATTAGATCCCGGATAACAAGACGGACTTTGATTTCCGATTCCTAAACAAAAGGCAGACACGTTTTCCGTCTGCCTCGTGGCAAAGAAGTTGATTCTTTATAATAATATTATAAGAGAATGAAGCAGCGATTATCGTTTGAACTATTGCTCAAAACCGGGAGAGGAAAGTTCAAACCAGTATCAACAACAACTAGACAGTCTAGTAGTTAGCTCTTGTAAAATTTATTTTATCAGGTCATGGTCTTCATTATAATGAACTTTGTTTAGTCAATAAAGTATTGTTTGATCCAGTCCGGCAAAAATCTCGCGTTCTCCTCCTCGGAAGATTGCATATCAATGAACCTGAGTAGACATTGCTCTGTAAACAATGTTACTGGACGGATACACAAGCTCAGCCCGTGTGGGGCATGAATGGCCGGGGAGTGAGGCTCGATGAGATTTAGAGCGTGGCTAATTGTGGCCTGTCTGACAAACATCTTACCCATTTTATTGCATCGAGTAAAGCAATGAAGCCACATTACTAATTACACGATGGGAGCATTTACAAACTAACTTTAACCATAACATTTTACATTTAGCATTTTTGAGTATTTTGAATTCTCAAAAGCTATTGATTCTACTCAATCAATAAATTCTTGTTTCTCTGCACGATGGGATTTTCTTTCTTACGCAAATAAAAGATTCAAATTCATCCTCAACAGGTTGCAAACTTAACTTTTACCAAACATGGACTTACATCATCAACTTGCTATTTAAAGCAAATAAATGGCCAATTACTCCAATCTCTACTAAACACATGGCAGAGTAGACTTTTCCACGATGTCCCAGTGATTGACTGTTAGCAAGTACCTAGAAGGGTAGCTGGCCACAATGTAAATTTCAGATACACCCTTAATGTGACATTCTGATGGGTGGGCATAATTTACATTCGTATTTGCTCAACTGACAACCATAGCAGTAGCTCTAAATCTTGTGCAATTGTCACGAAAGCTGCAAGGAAGGGTATAAGACCAGACTTTTAAAAAGATTTTGATTTTTTTTATAAAAATGCAATTTTCGTGATTTTTGTGGCTGATTTACAAGAAATATTGATAACGTACGCCGTATGGACGTACAGTACGTCCTTGTTCGACAACTATACACAGTTTCATGTACATCGGATGAATGCATCCTGGTTGAAATATTAGCTATTAGCTAAATACCATATCAATTGTGTACTGATATTTGTGCATGTATTTGAGTTTGTACTAGAAATGTCCTGTCATTATTGTTGTATGCACATTGCACATTATAGCTGATTCAAGGAAATGTATGACGCACATGTAAACAGTACAATCATAAACATGATGATTACTTTTAAATTAATTGTTTTTTATATGAACGAGAAGCGCGATAAGACAAAGCCGATTCCAGATTGTTAGTATTGTTGTTTGTGTTGATTTGAATTGACTCCTCTAGAAAGTTGCGTAATGAATATGATGGGTGTAATTGATCAATTATTAACTAATTCATCACGGATATATTATTATATGTAAAACACAATAACAACCTTGATGGGCTTCTCTGGTCGCGCGTGTACGTGCGTGCGTGCGTGCGTGCGTGCGTGCGTGCGTGCGTGCATGCGTGCGTGAGTCCGTGGCCGTGTGTGGACGGTTAATTGGGAACTAGGATACTGACAAACAAAATAAACTACATCGCAGTATTTTAAGAGTGTATTATTTTAAACATTTTGTCATAATTTTAAATACTGTTTGTCGGATGTAGAGATACTAATATATTTCGTTATCGTCAGTTTCAGTTTTATAATATTATCATAATACCGTTTGCGTATTTTTTTTTTTAAGTAACAGCTGTGTTGTAAATCGTTTCTTTTAGCTGGGCTGAATAGCATAAACATTGTTTCCAAAGGTTACATAAAAAAGTTAAATGCAGAAAGAGGCACTTAAAAATATAGTTTTTATAGTTTGCACAGATTGATCCCACAATTTTCAATGTTCTATTCTATTCAGTTTTCAATAAGACCAGGCCATCCTTATTGAATACTGAATCAAGGCTATTGTACCACCTCTGGCCGATAACTTGAAAGTCGAAGAAACATGTCTGAAAAGTTTGCTGAATGAAAGAAGGCCTTTAAAATAACAGGAAAAAAATTGTGAATTTTTTTGGGCGGGACATAACCTCACTATTGGAAATTATATTTAGATTTTTGGACAATAGTGTACACAACAAATCTTGTTCAAAATTAAATTTTGAGAATCGGTTTTCTGGATATAGTTTCTAAACACATTTAGCTATAACTTAAGCAATAGCTAAAATAGTTTTCTGATAATAACAGTTGGTGTACGAATTTTTTTGTCAAACGGTACAAAACTGGAAAAACTCGTATTTGTACCGTTTGACAAAAAAAATCGTACACCAACTGTTATTTTCAGAAAACTATTTTAGCTGTAGCTTAAGTTATAGCTAAAGGTGTTTAGAAACTATGTCCAGAAAACCGATTCTCAAAATTTAATTTTGAACAAGATTTGTTGTGTACACTATTGTCCAAAAATCTAAATATAATTTCCAATAGTGAGGTTATGTCCCGCCCAAAAAATTCACAATTTTTTCTGTTATTTTAAAGGCCTTCTTTCATTCAGCAAACTTTTCAGACATGTTTCTTCGACTTTCAAATTATCGGCCAGAGGTGGTACAATAGCCTTAATGAATATTAAACATTGCAACAGTGAGAGACAACAGAGGAGATGAGTCTACTAGGACATTCTCCGCTTGACCGGAGAAGAGTTAGCTCTTGCATTAGGCGAGAGACTCTGATTCGGTAGGTCGCAGGTTCGATTCCTGTCCCGGCGATCCTGACTGAAAGCTCATTCCGATCCAAGGTCTCCTTCAGGCGTCAAGGTTTACTGGGAATCAGTCCTCTTAAACAACTCTTGGACATTCTATTCACTATCACCCTTGCACCTGAAGAGGAACGAACTGGCGCTACACCAAGCATCTCTACGAAGACGTAAAGAATTTGCGATCTGACTGAGAAAATCTCGTCAAGGCCCCAGAACTGAACAGACGAGCGTCTTTATTAGACCCTAGCTTACCAAACGCGGTCAGATAGCTCTACCAATGTGTTACAACTCGTATGCCAAACATTTTTGCTCAAATTGTTACAACAACATGTGTTCTTCTTTCAGGCTCCTGTTGCAATCGGCCAAAGCAAAAATGAAATCAACGCAATTACGGAAGGGCCGGAGTGTGTCCAGAAGAACTACCTGCTCACTGTGCCCGTCGTCTCAGGCCAAGAGGATTGCCTCTACCTGAACGTTTACACGCCTCAGGTATATAAGACACTGTTTATAAAATGATATAGCGTTTGACGCGAGTTGGTGGGTTACGTGGGTAAAATTCTACCTTTAAACGGTCGCGAGTTGCTACAATGGTTGAGTTTTCGATGCAAATTTCCACCTGCCTTTTAACTCGCGTCCCAAATTGCGTCGAACGCTAATAATGTAAACGGAACCTTACAAGCTGATGATGTACAAACACGTCGTCTTAATATTGATGAGACAATGTGTAATTCTCATGATTATGTTTATGTAGAGTGCATTGAGCCATAAGTTTTGCTCATGCTACTTACCCAATACCGAGTTTGTTAACTCTTAAGAGGAAAATGATACGTATATAATTGTGGAGAAAACTCTTTTGCCAGTTAGACTGGTGACATCACTGAGGAAAAATGGCACGCAGCCTCACACCATGGTGAGACCATGTTGATTTTCTTATGAACCGCAGAGAAGAGACAGATCTAGAGGGACCTGTCCACCAGGGCTGAACCATTCGGCGAGCGCCTACTTTGGCTGGACTGGTCCTCCTAGACCCGTCTCTTCTTAGCTGGGGGTGGAGGGCCACCTTTGCTTGTGGTTGTCGTCAGATCGATTGATCTTCTCTTTCTGTCGATTGGTCTTCCGTTGAAGGGGGGACCGAAGCTGGAGATAGGCCTAACGTGTCTGTCTGACCGGTCGGGCAGAATCTTTAGTTGGTTTCGAACTTTGGGGTGTTGGTTGGAGTTTAGAGCTCTATAAAATGAGCGAGAAAGATGGATGATGTGCTCCTGCAAAAGGGGGATGTTGGCGTCTTGGTGCAGGAGGTGAATAAGGGTGAACTTAGGGTGAGTGATGAGTGATGCGTAGGGCTCGGTTTTGGAGTTTTTGAAGACGGTCAATGTGGGTTTGAGCTGCGCCACGCCACGCTACGGCAGGCGTAAGTGATGGTGGGTCGGATGATCTGTTTGTAGATATGGATACGATCCGGACGAGCAATGTTAGAGGAGTGAAGAAGTGGAGAGAGGGCTGCTATCTTCTTTACTGCCTTCTTATAGACGATGTCGATGTGTGACTTCCAGGACAGTTTGACTCCAGCATTGCCCCTAGATAAGGGTTCGATGGTTTCCAAAGAATACGGCGGCCGGATGGGAATAACATCGGCGGACCTGAAACTCTGCGCTTCGAAAAATGGTAGCGTTTTTTCGGCGTTTAGGCCTAGCGTCCATTTTGAGTAACATGGTGCTATGACGTGTATTCTTTTGTAGTTTAGCTACAGCCAGGTTAAGAGAGGATGAAGATACGGCCAGAGCGTCATCGTCCGCAAACAAATGATTCACAACTTCTGCTGGTAGCTTAGGCAAGTCAGATGTGTAGACATCAAAAAGGGTGGGGCTTGGTACCGACCCCTGGGGAACTCCAGCAAGAATTGGTCGCGGGGCAGAACTCGCGCCCATCCATGTGGCGACAAAGGTTCTGTCAGAGAGAAAGGAGTGCAACAGGGCCAGAAGATAGGACGGGCATTCGTTTTGGGCTAGTTTAAATAATAGGCCATCATGCCATACCTTGTCGAAAGCATTAGCAACATCCAAAAATGCAACTGCTGTATAGAGTTTGGTGTTGTATCCTTGTGTAATTTTGTTGACTAGTATCAGAAGCTGGTGGTGTGTGGAAGTACCTTCGACAAATCCAAAATGACAGACAGGAATGATATTTTTGATAGTTGTGAGAGCTTTCAGTAGAGTTAGTATAATATACGTTCCAGTACTTTAGCCATTACATTGAGGCAACTAATTGGTCTGTAGATAGTGGGGTCAGTGGAAGGTTTTCCTGGCTTGAGAATTGAGACGACTCAGGCAGCTTTCCACGATCGTGGAAAGTAGCCTAGGTTGATGGTCGAATTGATAATTTCATGCATTCTTGCTACTGCAGTGCCTGGCAGTTGCGGTAGGAGACGTGATGAGACAAGGTCGGGACCTGAAGCTTTGCGGGGATTTAGTGACATGAAAATTGATAAGTTCTTCTGGTGTACAGAGGACCTCAAGATTTTCTTCGGTCATCAATGCAAATGCAAGGGATTCAGTTCTAGACTATATATTCCATTCACAATTTGTCGAAACTACCAAAATATCCAGTTAAGACACCTGCAGTGGGACATGCATTGCATCCTGAGAAGGTTACCCATGAGTCTTGAACCTGGTTCATCCGATTTCCCCAGACTGGCGACCAGAAGAAGATGCCTGTGATGGTCTACATCTACGGAGGTGGATGGTTCACGGGGTCTGGCACCAGCTACGTCCTGGGACCTCAACATCTTCTGGACAAGGACGTGGTGCTCGTTACTTTCAACTACAGGCTGGGAGCCTTTGGTAAGTTTTGAGAGTACTCTTGTATAGTTAAGATGGTTGGACGAGCGTGGAAATGAAAATGCTGGTAAAAAAAAAATAGAAAATACGAAATAAAGAAGAAGAAAATTTTTAAAAATGTAAGCAATATTTTGATGATGTGCTCTAACTTGAGATACTTTGATGCAAAGCACAAACCTCAGTGACTTGTTGAGATTAAAAGCTTGATTCAAATTTAAATCCTCTGGAGCACCACGTTTGACTTTTTGAGCGAGTACGTTATGCAAGTTTTTCGATGTTATTTGTAATTTAAAATGTTAAACCCAAGTGGGTACTTTGCGGATACTGGAAGTCAAAGGACAAGGTGGTTAATCTTACAATGCACCACGGCTGATAAAATTAAAAGAGTTTTGCCAGAACAAAATCTGTTAATGCATCTTTACTGTTATTTATGTTGATAATTGAGTGTAATTGTTGTTTTTAATCAGGTTTCCTGAGCACGGGCGACGCGGCCGCGCCTGGGAACTACGCCATGAAGGATCAGGTGGAGGTTCTGAGATGGGTCCAGCGCAACATCCACGCGTTCGGCGGAGACAACAAGACGGTTACAATCTTTGGCCAGGAGCAGGGGCTGTTAGCACACATTATCACATGCTGTCGCCCCTTTCAAGAGGTAAGCAGGGGCTGTTAGCACACATTATCACATGCTGTCGCCCCTTTCAAGAGGTAAGCAGGGGCTGTTAGCACACATTATCACATGCTGTCGCCCCTTTCAAGAGGTAAGCAGGCGAATCAAATCATAATGGTGGCAATCTTTCCAAAGTTTTGCTCATTTGTAATCATTGTGTCGAAAAATATTTAGATTCAGATTAATTTAAAACTCAACATTTACACTTGGCAATGGCAGCATACTCATTTAACATAAGATAGTTTAACGCTAGATAAACAATCACAGAAAGTACTCTTAAATTATTGTGATACCCGAAACACATAAGTAAAGTTTATAAAAATAGCAGTTTAAATTTCAGACGTGATTTGTTGACAACAGCAGTAACATCCAAAAAAACAATGTGGTTAGTACTCAATAATATGTCCAATATACTTTAGAGTACAAAAAGTGTATGGGTATGTATGTATGTATCAAAATGTTGGTAGGGTGTTGATTGGTACAAAAATATAATTCAATGCGCCCTATAGGATTTTGCTAATAAGAGCAATTTAAAGAAAATACCGATTCGATTGCACATCCGTCTCCACCATAAGAGTTACAACATTGTCAATACAATAAACATATTTGTTCGTTACAGGTTTGTTCCACCGGGTGATAACACAGAGTGGTACTGCGCTGAGTGCCTGGGCATGGCCTAGTGTGGCGCTGCCCGTGGCTAGAAGGCAGGGAGGGTTCGTCAACTGTACGCAACAGGACAACAAAGAGCTCATCAACTGTTTGAGGAAAGTTGACGCCAATCTTCTCGTAGACAGCGGCGACAATTTCCACGTACGTACAAATGTCAGCTTCTTTTTATAACCATCTCCGGCATTACTTTATTATTCTATATTATTTAGTATTTAGTATTTATTTTTAGGACACAGTATAATACATACATGTTAACCTCCTACAGTCCTTCATCCAATTATTTTAGTTCAATCATTCAAATACATCATTTAAACAACCATTCAAATTTCCCTTTTAAAATCAGGTCTTTCGTCGTTGGAACTGTATTAGCTTTGTCTGCTTTAGATTTTATGTCCCCCACTGAAGATCAGTTACATGACTTGGTGGGTAGACTCAAAATATTATTTATTTATTAACTCTTTAATCTTTCAGGTGTGGGATATCGACCCCCTGACAACCTTCACCCCTGTAGTGGAGGCGGAGGGTCCCACCGCCTTCCTCACTGGAGATCCGAAGGAACTGATTAGGGGCGGGGACTTTGCCCGCGTCCCTTGGATGCTGGGCGTGGTCGGAACAGAGGGGATCATCAGGGGAGTGCGTGAGTACACCACCTTAACTACTTTGATGCCGCAGTCTCTCTGCATGATGCGGGGTTGTTGTAGTACGCATTTTAGTAACAAAGTCGTAATGAAAGGGCGCACTTTTCAACTACCGGGAGCAGAACTTCAGCAAATGGTAAATGCTGGGAAAGAAACACGACAAAACACAATTACAAGAACATTATTTAGTTTCTTATTGAAATCACTATTTAAAGACAGATTAGACACGTTTATTATTTATTTTTATTTTTTAAATAAGAGGAGTTCTTAATATGAGATGTTTTGCCATATTTGCAATTCTATTTTAAAAAGATCTTCATAAACATCCCTAAGTTCTACCAGTAACGAAATTGTCTTGTCCCCCAGCAATCGTGACAAACGAGCTCCTGCTGAACGACCTGAACTCCAACTGGTCGACCCTCGGCCCCGTCATCTTCGAGGTCTCCAGGAGTGTCCCGGAGGATAAAGTCCAAGAGATGTTTGACAACATTACCAGGTTCTATGTCGGCGAGACGCCGGTCAATCGAGACGACGCGTTGGGATTCATTAACGTAAGTCCAGGCAATTGTTCGGAAGACCTAAATAGCCACGTTTGACCCGGGGTAGAATTTTGTCCAAAACATTTCTCTACTGATCCTAAAAAGGCAAGAAATTAGCTCAGACCATCTCACAAATATCAGCTATAAGTAGGGGAGTATTTTACTCTCCAAAACAAGATGCGAAGACCCCTACACCCCCTCGACAACGACGACAACGACGATACGAACAATGGACGATGACAAAGACGACAACAACAAAAGAAACCCCCCATTTCTCGTCGTGTATGTGGCTGACCTGCCCAGCACTACTCTATTGGCTATCCTACACCCACAAGGCTAGAGTAGCGCATTGAACCTTTATGACCAAGCGGTTGACGCGCCCTTAACACAATAAACTCAACCATTCCAAACTACAAAATTATGCGGCATCAAACGTCTGCCAAATTAAGTAACGCATTGCAATTGAGTTTGCATGTTTTCTACATACCAAAACATTTTTTTTTTCTACTACACATTATAAGAAATTTTTTTTAACAAATGCCTCAAACGAAATATACCAGGCACTGTATAAAGAGGACATTTCAAACTTAAATAGTCAAACATACCACATTATTTGAATCAAATATAACGTATTCTACCACAAACTTTCTATATAAACAACAACGTCTTTATAGATCTATTCGGATCGTTCGTTCGTCCACGGAACACACAAGTCTGCACTGATGCACGCAGCCCAGGGCCACGACAACATCTTCATGTACAAGTTCAACTACAGAACAACACAGCCGGTCAGCTACCAATTCGCCTTTGCACCGACCTACCCCAAGAGTTACGGTGAGTGTAATGTAATAGAACACAGTGAATACAATCAATAACATATTTACTTGATTGGATATTGCTTAACGTCTCATATTAATGCACTTTGGCTATTCGAGACAATGAGTGATGAAAGATGAGGATGAAGTAAGAAGGGAGGAGGGGAAACCCGGTACCGGCACGTAGCCTACTCCTTTCGAAAAGTACAAGGGGACCAACGACTTAACGTCCCATCCGAAAGGACGGTGTAACCTTGACAGTCATATAGGTTGCTCCACTAACCCGGACTGCCGAGCAGACGTCGAGGAGAACGAAGCCGTTACACTAGCTCTCGAACCCTCCATCTGCTCTAACCAGCGATATACGTGAGTTTCAGGGCAGAGCGTTCACCCGCTCTCCCCCTGACCACACTCGAGTTTGCTTAACTTCGGTATTCGAGTAGGAATCCCGAAGTATAAGGATGGTGATTTTTTACCCACGAACGTGATGTTTTTTCAGGAGTTCCTCAGGGTTCTATTTTGGGTCCAATTCTATTTTTGGTGTACGTAAATGATTTGGTTGATTGGTTGGTTTGGTAAATTCGGAATCGGGAGGTACCACCTTCGAAACCCGCCACCGGCAATTCAATTGAAGGTCTGTAGGTTTTCTTCGAGGTCTAGAATTTGTTTATAATTTTTTTCACACATCAGCTGTCGAACTTTTAGCGTTAACTCAAATAAATATGGACGTTTTCGAATATCGATTGTCTGATTGACTCCTAATGTGATATATTCTAATTAATTAATAAATAAACTCGTATTTAGAGTGTACTCACTCAGTCACATAACTGATTTTCAGTGGGGGACATTCAATTTAAAGCCAACCAAGCCAGTGCTGTTGGTGCCGACACCATCGACAAGCGAACAGTGACCAACTGGGAGACCGGCATATTATTAATATGAAACACCAATCAATCATGCTGGATACAATTCCACCCGCGGACAGTGCCAGAATCAACCAGGATTCGGAACAACCTTATAATGTATTATGTGCCTATTTATTTACTAAACAAAGTTGTAGAAATAATTCGTGTGTCCTCTTCCCTACAGGCGTGAGTCACTGCGATGACCTGCTGTACCTCTTCAGCAGCCCGGGTGTCTTCCCAGGGTGGCCGTCACAACCAGCTGACCTGCAGGTGGTCAACGTTCTGGTCACTCTGTGGACGGACTTCGCCAAGCATGGGTGAGTCCAGGCTTCATGCTCCCTTATTTATAAGATGCGCCCTATTTCATGATGCGCGTTATATGTAAGTTTGTAGTCTTATTATTCATTTCTTATTCTTAACTATATTTTTTTGTTACTAGCATAATAAATCATTCATTCATTCAATCAATCAATCAATCAATCATTAGTTCGTTCGTTCGTTCGTTCGTTCTTTCATTCATCATTCATTAATGCATTCATTCAATCATTCATTCATTCATTCATTCATTCATTCAAGTCTGCAAATCCCTGCCCAATTTCAATTCAATAAACGGTAGGCCTAGTTAAAATTTTTAAACAATACATTTACTCTCTAGTCTCAAATAAAATGTATGTTTCTAAAATATTTGTGGCTACCTTTTAGTACCGATAGAGGTGGCTCGTGAACAAAACGCGAGATTTATTCGCTTGGTCGTCGTTTCGATGCGCGACACTGGTAATCCTGATTGAAGATGTCATCCCAAACTTTGCCTCATTCAAAATACGAATGCTAGAAAATGAGCCAGATTAGAAAAGCCAAAGATTACACATCTTCAGCTTCACAAATCTTTGATTATATGGCCTTTATGCATTCCTTCTCATTCATAATAAGACACGATATGAAATTAATTAAATTTTATCATTTATAAAATATTATTGCAAAATCGTAATAAAATTGTAATGTAGACAATCACAATAATCGCTATTATCTAATGTTCCCAGTACGAAGATATTCATTGACCAAATGCCAGGTTCATCAAGAAGCAAATGATATACAATTACATGCAATATGCATAAACATCTCAATAAAATCTAGTGATGATATAACTCAAACTAACAAGAGCAGGTTTGGTACCAGTGGCGCTACCGTCAGGCAGTAACTGATACTTGGAGAGTAATGTCGAAGCGCGCAAGGTCGCGCGCTCTAGTAACGAAGATGGATACTAAAATAGTTTCTTAACTAACAAGTTCAATGTTGCGAATGAAGATGGCGACCACGTTCACACGAAACTGGGCGCCTCTACTTGGAAATTATTTTGGGTAATTGGGAAAGCGTAAAGAATTTCACCGAATGCTGAGAACCGTAGTAAAAATTGATAATACCAGGCAATCAATAAAAATTGAGAAAATAGTAATATAATAAATATCAAACATTTTAACATCACCTTTGACAAATTAATAACTAGGAAAACGCCAAAGTCGTTGTTAGACGAGTGAGTGAGCCATGTGTTGAGTACCCAGTAACATTCCCTTTCATCCCCCTACCTAAGGCTGGATCCAGCATGAGTCTTTCCTCCCTAGCCTATCAAAGGCTAGAGTGGCGCAATATGGCCTTTAGTTGACGTGCCCTTACACCAACTAAACTCAAAAGCATAATTTATACCTATGTATCAATCAACTTAAATGCGAATGTTCCCGGGTACTGAACACATGGCTCGCTCACTCGTCTAATAACGACTTTCATGTTTTCCTAGTCTAGTTTGCTAAGGCATTTTTATACCCAGAATGAAGGAGACATGGGGTCAAACATCGTTCGGGAAATTGTTTTTAATTTCTGGATCGTATTTAAAAAATTATAGAACATATTTTGAAATGCATGCAATACAATAGAAAACACAGCCATTACGAAATACGTGTAAAGATGGTAAGGTTTACTCAATCTCCCAGTGGAATTTGGGGGAACCTTGAGATAGTGTAAGATTCGATACACCTTGGTCACTGCGTGCAATTTTCACAGCCTGACAAATAACAAATTCAAATATATTTCTTCAAAAACAAAACCATTGTCGTCAAATCGAACCCTACACATTTACAGCCTATTTTTCAATTTATTATTTATGGTAGGTTTAAATCGCAACGGATTTTCCTCATTTCGTTAACGTATGTTTAAAATTTCAGTGCAATTGGATCAGCGACAGCTGATTTTTTGGCACACATACACACACAGAAATAGAATTACCGAAGTGCCGTTTCACTTGAATTGTAAGACTCAGTCACTGTGCTCCCTCGTCTAACAAGAAATAACACTTATGTTTTTGTCTCCAGTTAAAGTTTCAACTCGCAAGAGATAACGTAATCGGTCGTTTAGATCCTTCAATTAATGCTAAACGCTGTATGCAGTGTTTAGTAGTTAGTTACAATTGTGGGTATTGTTGATGGCGACGAATGAATTGTATCTCTTTCGATTTGGTTAGTCGGGAAACACCCCAGGTGGAATTGCTAATATTTAATACAATTCAGAAGTTTTAAAAAAATCCATCCCGATCGGAGTTCATAAAATAAACCCTCACTCATACCTGCGCAAGGTATTAGAAATAATGTTTGTTTGGTCAGTTCAAAGGCAACGGATAGTAGTTGCAGTACTGTTCCGTACATTCAGATTTATAATGCAACTCCAATTCAGAAGTTATTAGTTAATAGTTACCGTCTCGGTGGTTTAGTTGTCTATGACGCCTACCTGGAATGTGGGAGACTCAGGTTCGAACCCCGATCGGGATGATTGTTGAACTTCTAAATTGTATTAGATAAAAATGAATTATAATTACCTATTCATTTCGGACAAATGAAAGAGGTATAGCTCTAGTCCGTGCGTAAGGTGTGAGACTACGATTTGGGAGGTGTTAATTGATTTGAATCAAATCGGCAATCTGACTGACATTCTCTTCATAACACAATTCCAAAAATACCTATTTAAAGTACTTCAAATTCATGGGCAAGTTTTCTCTGAGAAATTCGAAAAATTATCGAGTATGTAAAATCATGCGGATAAAAACTGACGAAACTTAAAGAAACTTTAGTAAAAATAACAATTTCGCAATTTTGGAACCTGTGTAAATTCTTTGCTCTCAATAGAAAATTGCAAAACTCCATCAATAATCCAGTAACTCTCCTTCTTTCAGTCTCCCGACGCCGTCCAGCAGCACCAACCACCAGTTGTCGTGTGACCTCGACGACGACGCGACCCCTTGCGACCTCTCCGAGCTGCAGTGGACCCCGGTCCCCACTAGCGGTCCCCTCCACACGTCGTACCTGCACATCCGCAACACCACGTCCCACGAGGGCACGACCACGCTCGAGCTCTCCATGGAGACGCATCTGTTCAAGGAGAGGATGGAGTTCTGGGACGCGGCGCCGCTGGTGGAGAACTCGCAGGGGAAGCTGACGGACCTGAGAAGCCTGGACTGAGACCGACGCGACCTTGAGTACGACAGGACGACGATAACAATCACAAGAAAATCAGCATGGGAACGCAACGATTTCTCGAACTACGCCTACATTTTTCCATCGTTCAAGATAATTTTTTGCGCTTCATCAAAAAGTCGATACCAATCCTCGACCATGGCTTGTTATTCAAATTTTGGCTCCATTTGGTCTCAGTCAAACTTTAAATATCGATCGAAAAAAATTTTATAATAGGACTCGTGTGAAACAATCTGTGACTAAAATGGTAAAAAGAACTATGCACGAGAAATTTATTTAGTTATGTATCAGTTGGGGGTGAAAACAGAACAAGAAAATGGAGATTTTCCTTCATGTAAACCGAAAAGTACAAGAGTACTGAACTCGCACCCTAGCCGGATAAACTTGGGCAAACCAGGTTATGACGCAGAATGAAGGGGTTTATTCTGGAACTTTTTTAACTCTAACTTTTACAATTGAAACGTGAAACGTTTGGAGGTTGTTTAGAAATTATACGCACAACTCTATATCAGGGTAAATTTTCATAATAGGCCTAGTGCGAAAAATCAACCACATAATGCCATTATAACAGAGAAACTTTTTATCGTATAAGTTACATCTTATGTGTAAGACATTTATTTTAAAAGTGGAATTGTTTTGTATAGAGAAACGCGGAACCTTCCTAACAACCTCTAAGTTTCACATTTTTAGTGAAATTTATAAGTCAAAAAGTAAGTTTTCCAGAATGTAGTATGTGTAGCCTAATTCGCAAGGTCTAACGATCAAGCACGTTGAAAATCGACATAGTTTAAAGTAACTTCTTTTTTATACAATTATGTGATACGCACTACTATAATCACTAATTAAAAGTGATTTGCCCAATGTTGGGGAAACAATTCAACCCCTGTAGCCGCAGCGCTCAAACTCTTGTAAATAGCTCGTAATTATATGTCTGCGTATAGGCCTATGGTGTCGGGACCACTTACGTATTGTTGTTCGTAAGAGACGAACAAACAAATTTCAAATTTGGTATTGTGATGTGATGATGGCTAGGACTGAAGATACAAGTTATAACACACTATTATTACCCCAAAACGTATAATTAACGTTTCTCTTTTAAAATATGTTGTCAGAAACGACTTCGAGTGTCAAGGAGTCAATATCGAAAGAGAAAAGAAATGATATAGTAAGATATAAGGAAATAAAGTTTGTATTGTGACATTTATCACGATTGAGAGCAAGCTAAATTCATGTGCTACATTTTCAAATTTTCTAGTCGCTTCTAGAAAGTTTTACAGTACCTAAATTTATGACACACAACAATATTACAATGTTTGAATACTATTATTGTATTTTAAATAGACTTGATACATTGCCTGAATATTTTACTTCGTCAATATACCAAGAATATTGTTACTTTCTGATGGGTCTCATAGAAAATAAATACATGATTATTGAGTTAGGGTATAATATTGTGACTAGTAATGTTTTGAGCGCGCATCGCGCATTGCAATCTTAGCACACTGCCTTATACGTGGTATGAAGTTAAAAAGTGTATATTATTAATTGAGGTTACATTATTAAAACATACATTGTCAGTATTAATAACTGGTTCAGGTTTAGTTATTTTATAGGCAATTCATTGCATATGTTATTTTATACAGCAATTAATTTGTAGTTTTTATTAGATATTTAGATAGATAAGATCAGGTGAAGTTTTTAATTCCATGACACAATGACACACACCGAATTATACACGGTAACATTACATTGTGAAGACTATGATTAAATATGAAAAATTAATTAAACAAATAATAAAGTAAATATTATTATTTACTCAAAATTTATGTAATTCAAAAAATAAACTAACTCTTACCATATTTAATCAAAGTTTACAACAAAAAAATCAGCCACTAAGTATATTTTACAAACAATCTTTAGGTTAATTGTTTAAACATTTCGTGTTTAAAAAGGAATTTTCTTCTGTCTTTGAAGATTATTCTTCAACAGCGTCGTTAACTTATGTTTTAGTTTTACATAAAATGTGTCCGTTTTCAATAATCCACTTAAATCTGGTGTTATATTTTATAACAATTTTGTATTAATTTACTTTGAATTATATGGTTTTTCTTTGTCTTGGTGAAGTGTGTGTTTGATGTGTGATGTGAGTATAAATTCGGTTACTTTGAGTTATTACACCTACATTTTTATACCATACGACTTCTGAATTACACCTACATTTTTATACCATACGACTTCTGAACGCAACTACAGGAAATGTTGAGTAAATTATGTAAACGTGAGACTAAACACGTATAAGTGTGTGAAATTGATAAGAATATAAATCTGAAAAGCAAAATCGTTGATAAGGAAATAAAATATTTTAAAACTTTATTATGTTGTGCATTTATTCCTATTTAAAGGGGCTACCATCATAAGTAATTTTACAAAATAATCTATAACAAAATACTACACTAAAATGACCGTGTAAAAAATATTGTAACTGTGATTTTATATGACTTTTTTATACTGAAATTTATGAAAATTTTTGTTTTGGTGAATTTTTTAAATCGGTTTCAACCTGTTTATTTTTTATTTCATTTAGATACTTGAGCATCGTACAAATCTTAAACGGTCCTTTAGCAAATTGTGTGCAAAAATATGCATTCCAAATTCACACCCCTTCTTGGTACTTATCATTTTATTTTGAAGGAACCACTTACCCAAATTGCATAAACAAAATATCTAGGTGCCCGTTAGGGCGCCGCAGCCAAGCCGCGGTGCGCTACACACTCTGGCACCATAAACAGCAAGCAAAGTTGGGGTGATTTCGAGGTGTTATACCAAGCCGTCATGAAACGTGATGTGAACTTGAAAACTTCAAAATCGAGGGGATTTAGGTACCCGACAACACATGCCAAATTTGGTTGGGGTACGAGCATTTCTTTTTGGTGAAAAAATTACTTGAAACATTCTCATTCATTGCAACATTCTCTTCCTTGTTACTGGCTACTATTATAATTCGTCAGTTTCAATTGCCCAGCGATTCTGACCAAACGGGTTCGGCTACAACTTTCATATTTTACATGGGCATTAAGGTAATAGTGATGTAGTTCCATTTGAAAGAAAAAGTTCAAAAAGTTTGCTGGAAGGCTTCCAAATAAAGGTTTTAATATAAGCCTTATACAGGCAGCATACAATCAACAAGTAACTATAGTTACTTGACAATGATCGCCCACATTGTTTACAAAAAGCAAGTCTTTGGGCCACTAGATATTTTACATTCTATTGTTAATTGTTAATTTCATAGCAATTAAATCGACTTTGATAAAATTATTATATTTTAACAAATAATTTTGCAATGGAACTTGAAAAAGTAATGAGATCCCACACATAACAAAAACTTGTAAAAATACAGCCAAACCTTACACACTCAAAAGAAATTAGATCTAAAAAAGGGCCAAGCTCATCTACCCTTCCACATTTGTGCATTCTTAATTCATAAACGTACAGTGTCCCGTAACAACATCCTAGAAAAGCTTGGCAAAATAGAATTTGCATGACCATTACCATTCGTTTAAATTATTTAGAAAAAAAGAATTTGGATGAACTATTATGTTTAAAAATTAATAGTAGTTGCAAATTCTACTTTCTAAGCTTTTCTAGGATGCTGTTATGGGACACTGTACGTTTATGAATTAAGAATGCGCAAATGTGGAAGGGTAGATGAGCTTGGCCCTTTTTTTAGATCTCATTTCTTTTGAGTGTGTAAGGTTTGGTTACAAGTTTTTGTTATGTGTGGGATAGAGGATTTACAGAAAAGGTTGACGAGTGCCTCAATAATGTCCAATATATTTTTATTTAAATCTTCCAAGGTCACGGTACACGAAGATCGTGTTATTTCTTATTAGATTGTTGCCGATGGGTCCTATAGCTCGAAATTTAGTAATTTGCCAAGTTTGACTACTTTCTTTTGGGTCATGGTGGAACGAATATTTTTTTATTCATAACTAGTTAGCTTGAATGAAAGATATGGTTTTAGTTTAGCTTGTGAATACCCAAAGAGCATCTCATTTTCATCAATGGTCACTTTAGAAATATGTCAACTGTTGTTCTGTCAACTGTATTAATCAAAATCTCATCCAAAGCGACCTCCCGAGTCAGTATCTCGCGCGCTAAACACGCATGAGCTCTCATAGTCGGTGCAACACTGCGGCCTCAAGATGTCGTCTATTTCAAAGCCAACACATGACGTTATGAAACTTGCCGCACAAAAACCGACGTAAATATTCCATCAAAAAGTTTAGCTGGTCACTTTTGAATGACAGCACATTTCTTGAAACAATAAACTTTGAGGCGCGCAGTTGCTCCAGGACATTAGCACGCCAAGACATCCGAGCCGACCATCGTTCCTTGAAGCAACAAACACAGCGAGGAAGCCAAGGCTCAACTTGACGTTCAAACCTTCTAACTGAGACGCTTGAAAAACAACTACTTACTTACTAACAACAGCGTCATAGTCGCCTACTATAAAACGAAGGTTAAACAATTATCCCTTCCTTTAACGACTGAAGAAAACCTTAGCAAAAATTCAGTCAGGATTACCGGTGGCGGTGCAAAGAATGAAGATTCGCGTTCGATGGTTTCTTCCGCGAAAGATTGATTACTCCTTGATTTGCTGTTCCTGATGTTTGGCCATCCTCATATTCGTTTGAGTGGGATCGTCTAATAAATCAGTTTTTTTTCTTTTCGCTTTCTTTTTTAGTGTTTTATTTTTATTTTTTATTTTTCTTTATTTTTTCTCCTTTCCTTTTCTTTTCTTTTTCTTTTTCTTTTTCTTTTCTTTTCTTTTCTTTTTTTTCTTTTCATTCTCCACCCTTTATTGTATTTGATTCATTCATTAATTTGCATTTAATATCCTTTTTTTGTTACCAAAATTGTTTAGTTTTACTTTTAATGCATTGTTGTTGTAATATTACTATTTCAAATATTTACTTAAATGTAGCTCATTGTTGTGTCTGCATCTATGTAATCAGATTTATTTAGTTGTCCTCCTTTGTAAATCAGTTTTTATAACTGAATAGGATAGACGTTAAATAAATAAATAAAATAAAATAAACCCAGGACCTCCTGATAAAGTGTAAAGCGTGCGTTACGCTTGAGAAGTCTGTCGGTATTATGATATTATCACTGTATATGAACAAATAAAAATTAAACTAATAGTTATAAAAGTTAATGTTATACATTGAATTGTACAAAAGTTAACGTGCAAAGAAAAATTTAAGGGTTTGTGCAGCAGATATTTGTTAATTTTACACTAATATTATTAATTAGACTAATTGGATGAGCGATAGCGAGCGTAAGCGATAGCAACGAATTCATTTCACTAACTGGAGAAGAAAAAAACCGGATGTTTTTAGTTTTTAATACTAATTTTTTTTTATTTTTTGTTATGACTTTGTTAATCACCAGGAATTCGGCTAACGCAGATCCTCGATTGCGATGAATTTTAGGAGGCCTTCGAAATCTGCAGAACTAGTAGAGCAGCCGACGTTTGAGCAGCAATCGGGAAATTTTCTTAATAAAAATCGCAATTTATACGATTTTTTTCGATTTTTAAAAAAATTTTCAATATATAAATTACATGCTTTATCCGAGTTTAATATTTTTACAGAACCTTAATTTTATGGAATTAAGAATTCGTGTGAAATTTGAGCCGTAATCGAAAAATTATTTTTATGAAAATCGAGATTTTACGTATTTTTCTTTTGTAAAACAATTCTTTGACATATAAACACCTACAGCTTTATCCTAATGTAATGATTTTTTCACAGAAACTTAATTTCATGAATTTATATACTCGTTTTAAAATTTGAGCGCAATCGTAATAATTATTTATCATTAAAATTGCAATTTAACGATTATTTTCTTTTTTTAAAATTACGTAAAAAATTACGATTTATTAAAAAAAATTAAGTTAATTTTTTAATTTATATTTATTTAATTTTAAAAAAATCTTCGACTAAGTAATGATTTTTTCACAGAACAACAGAAAATCCGCGTAACACAATGCAGCTCAATGCCCCAATTACGCTCATCCAACAACGCGGCGGGACTTAAGCGTTTTCCTAGTATTTATTCATAGGACTAAGTAATTTATGCCACTACGTCAAACTAAAGGCAGATATTTTAAACAGGAAATTGGAAATGTAGAATAATGCCAATCGTATTAAGTTATACAAACAGATTTAAAAAGAATAAAATAAATAAAATAGAAAGAAATATGATAATTTATTTTCGAATGTGATGACTGCATTAGATGGTTCGCACAAGTGACAAATGGGTTTCTCTGCAGTTGATGGCCAGCGGGATGAAATTGAGCGAGACAGAGGGTGTTTATTTATACAGAAGCTCCTGTGGTTAGAGCAAGACAGACAGAAGAACAGACGGACGGACGGACAGTCGAGCAGTCACAACAAGAGTATAGAGGCAACCAGTGGCGTAGCGAGAGATTACAGGAGTCTTTCTACAACCGAAAGATAAATTGGTTCAGATTTGAGTGCAAGAAGATGTTGTTGAATTGAATTGCAATATCACCATTTGCACACAATCTAATTTTTTTTTAAATATTAACGTTGAGTTTATATAGAGAAGTAAATTACAACACTTTTCAAACTTATTTGTAACATTTTTAGAACTGGGATGTCAAAACTAGGTTTAATAACTAATTGCCTTAGTAGGCACTAAATAACCAAGGCTTAATTTATGTCGCGTTTATATGGGAACAGTGAAGTAGGGCTACTTCTTTACTAGCTCAAATATTTGTCAATGAAATCTTTCAATAAAATTCAAGGGAAAAACATTGTTCTAAAATAAGGGGATATACGGACGAAATTTTAAATCATCGTTCCAGAATAAAGGGATATAGGCTACGAACGAATTTTTAAATTATACACACAATTAAAAAAAAATTTCTTAGTTGAGAATACAAAATAATATTATAAACAAGTTGCTTTGTAAACTGGCAAAATAACCGAAATAAAGCGAGACCTGAACAATAAATAAAATATAAATATATAAACCAGAAAAAATCCATTCCTCCTAGACGCCTACCTGGAATGTGGGAGACCCGGGTTTTTTTCTAATCCTACATACGGAGTGTTTCCCGACCAACGTAATCGAGAAATGATCAGTGCGTAAGTACCACGTCTACGTCCACGTGTCCCCACGTGACGAGATGCACCCTCCCCTACGCCACTGGAGACAGCTGACTCCGAGTGTGGGAACGACGTGACGTCACGACCAGGGGAGGACGCTGATTGGTCCGTCTCGAACAAGAAGACGACTTGATGGTCGGAGATTGAGAAAGATAACTTTTCCCAGTGTAATTGATACCCAAGCAATTTCATGGAGTTTACCGGCGTACACATCCTCATCTCAACCTTCATTACGCCAAGGACAGCTATTCGGTTTTAAACAAAAAATATATGTTAAGTTGCCCGAAACAAACCTTCCTAAGTTCAGAAGCATGCCACTGTTTTAGCTTACGTTTCAGTCAAAAATACACATAACATTACAACAATTATTTTGATTTTCCTCAGTGGCGCAGAAATAACAGGCTCTAGGGGTGCAGCCAAGCAATTTAGATTCGTCGTCGGAGACACCTCCCCTGCCCCCTTCCATTTCACCACCTCCCTGACGACGACGACGACGACGATCACGACGTGCGGGAACTACCCAGCTCCTGCCCTGCCCTTGACCCATAATTGCCCCCACCCCCTCGCCACCCAACGGTGCGTCACCCCTTACTCCACTCCTTTTATAAAACAAAATAATAACCATCGGGCACTAATACCTTAGTATTTAAACCTTTTAGTGGATAGCAACTCTTTAAACGTTCACTAACTAACTAACTAGCTATAGGCCTAGATAAAACGCTTTGCTAGCTCGCTCGTGCAGTCGCACCCGTGTCTTTACTGATTGAAGACGAAAATTAAAAATGTTAAGACAATAAATTTTGAAGATTGATAAATTGATTGATGATGATAGATTGATGAAGATGATTGATAAAAAGATAAATTGATTTGCTTACAAATGTATAGCAGCTAGTAAAACTTTAGATTAGTAGCAATTTCCAGTGATAGGTCTTAAACTTAATTTATAATTTTAATTTATCTTAAAACGTGTTTTAGGTTTAAGCCACCAAATGATTGGAAAGTTTAAAAACCCTTTCCACACCTGTTATTCTTGTGATAATTATTAAAAGTTCAAACCATAACTATAATATAGAGTTAGTATAAAGTTATTTTTATAATTTACTGTAATGCTGTGTCAATTTGTATTTCTGTGTTTTCATTTCAGGCATGAAAATAAATATACTAGGAAAACGCTCAGTTGGACGCGTTGTTGAGCGAGCACCGGTACGTGCAACACGACCCGAGTACGACATTCCCATAATGTTACATACCAATAAGTCTTTAAGGTCTTGACTGATTTAGCTGAAAATTTGTAAAATAGGAGAGAATGGATAAAATCCACCGCCATCTAGGTCCTCTAGATTGACATCATTTCTTTGGGAAAACTATTTTACTCTTGATTTTCTAGGTGGCAGTACATAGTGACCAGAATTCTTGTGCGACTTTTCGTTGCCATGGTAACGTTACTTTTGTTAAAATGTAATTGCTATCTACACTACTTATCGGATCAAAATAAAATTAACATATTCGTGACCGGACGGACATTCTAAATGATTTGGCTACCTCAGATTTTGTCGCCGTTTAGTTTTAAAAAAAAACTTAAGATTAACTTTAATGTAACTTTATAACTTTTTAAACGATTTTGCCACAAAACTAATGGCATTCAATCGGGAACGAAACTTGACGGATGGTCAAAATTCAACTCGATCCGAGCCTCCAAGTTTACCATATCATGAGCCAAAAAATGCTTAGTTGCGACTTTCCGTTGCCATGGTAACGGGACTTTGTTATAATGTAATTTCCATATACACTACTTAGTCGGATCAAAATAAAAATAAATATTCGTATCGGAACGGACATTCTAATGAATTTGGCCACCTCAGATTTTTGTCGCCAGTTTTATTTAAAAAAACTATCGATTTAACTTTAATGTAATTTTAACTTTTTGAACGATTTTGACACACAAAACTAATACAGCAACCTCCCTAGGTGGTATGCTATATGTCGCAAATTTCAGGTCGATCAAATCGAAACGGTATAGACTAGACATGTATCGATAGCAGTAACAGTTATAATAAAAAAAAAAAAAAAAACAGACATTCGAGCCAATAAGAGTCAAGTTTGGAGACGCTCGTTTCGCATCGCAAGTAATTATCTTACTAGGAAAACGTCAGTTCGGACGCGTTGTGAGCGAGCCACGGTACGTGCAACACCCCCCTGAGTACGACATTCCCATAATGTATACATTCAATAAGTTTTAGGTTTGACCGACATTTAGCTGACAATTTGTATAATAGAGGATAGCATTAATCCACCATCATAAGTATCTTAACAATTTTTCTTGAAATCTTTTAAATCTTGATTTCTTTAATGCAGTACATAGTGACCAGAATTCTGTGCGACTTTTCTGCCATGGTAATTTCTTTTGTTATTAATTTCTATTTACCATATCGACTAAAATATAATTCATACCTATTCAGTGACGACTGTATAGAAATATAATATCAAATTACTAACAATTCTATAATCACTACTGTTTCTGTGCCATCAGCAATTCTTTCACAATAACATCAAAATTCTTTATATCCAACTTTCTTATTATTATGAGTTCTTAACTATAGTACGCATGCTATTGGTTTTGAACTTACATACTTTAACATAAAACTGTTTACATTATTTATCAATTAATGAATCCAAATATAATTTATCAATATTATCAATCATCTACATATCAATATCAATATCCATATCATTATCAATTATGCTTTAATCCAACTATCTTCTCTAACACTGTGTATTCATTATAATTTACTATCACTTTTTATTATTAATTATTAATTATAGACTATTCACTTTCTGCAAAGAGTTATACTTGTACGCTGTACTAGTCTAAGTGAATAAAAATATATCTAACATCTATCTATCTATCTATCATTTCATTTGCGGTTGTCTTTTATGTGTTATTATTATCTATTAGTATCATTTTTTCTTCATTATATTTAATCGTATTATGTTGTGTTGTGTACCGCCGTCCACGTCACTCTGGTGAGTTGAATAAACCTGTATTTCTTTATAGTAATTATCTACTTTTCAATTCATGTCACCCCTCCCTCAGACAAAGAACCCACTCCCCCGAGAACCCACTTGTTAAAACCCACTAGAATGTCTGCATGTTAGGTTCGGTCCGTCACAGAATCAAAGGTTGTTTTATTAAACAGTTGGAATTAGATGACGTATCTGTTGAAGATCTTGAGCTAACACCATTTTTAATTGGCAGGCATTGTCCCATGCTAGAAATTCAGCAAATCGCATGTCTCAGCTTTGATCGTCACCAAGTTGAGATGACAAGAACACAAGCGCCCATCTTCCAAAATCTGCTAGAGTTTACATTGGATGGTGACTCTATTGGGAACGATTGGAAAAGGAAACTGCCGTGTCTGGATGATGCAAAGAAACTCAAGAGACTCACAACAATAGGGACCCGAGATTCGAAGACTGAGACATTTCCGCCGGCCATGCAACACCTGCTGGACAATAATCCAATGTCGGAACTCGAGGATCTTAAGATCGGCTTCAACGTTGACTCCAAGGAGCTGCTATAACGCGGTTGAGCAAACTACCAAAACTTAGAAACATGAAAGTCTATTTTTGGCAACCGACGCCAGATCTTGAGCATTTCTTGAAAGTATTGACAGCGTGGAATGCTTCGAACAACCTCGATCTAAAAGTGACAAACTATTGGTTTAACCATTTAAATGGAAAACTTTACTAGCCGTAATAGGAACATTTGTATTTTGAATGAGTATGAAATGGGAACGATTTTAGTCAAATTACAAATATTTGATGTTCCAATAGAACCGAGTTACAATTCCATTCGGTAAATAGTTCCCAAACATTCACTATCATCCATTGAATTCGTCAACAGTTGAAGAAAGTTACTCTGGGCAACTCCGAGTTAGAGAAACATTCTCAAGTCACACGAAGAAGGGTTAAGAGTGAACGGTGTTTTCCATTTGTATTTTAAACGAATGATTAAATATAGGATGTCATTATTACTACAATTTTATTTTTATCACATGCTGTATCAGATGATTTCATATTAAACTTGCACAACAACACATGCATGCACAGGCACACTTGCATTACAACGAATGCTTCTTAAAACTGTTGTTAGTTGTTGTTAGTGTTATTCATCCATGCAAACGTAATCATTTCGAAACAAATTTAAAATCTACTCGATTAGATGAGAAAAGGTGCATAATTCCGCAAATGAAGATGCAAAAGTTTTTTTTTTAAGTAGCCCTAAACTGTTTTTAACATGTTACTCTAATTTATGAAAGTATCTGATCTGTAAGACCGAAGAAAACTCATACAAACTTTATTCCACCTCCATGTAGGTTGTCAATCACTATGAACCAGCTCTGTCTAACAACATTAGTTACAAATAATGTGAGCTAATGCTAGAATCTTCTCTCTGCTTTATTCACAGGCGGTGTCTGGCGCTGAAACATCACTAGTTAAAGTTTTATGACCGATGGATCGGCGCTAAATATTTAAACTATACATGGCAGTATTTACTTGAAGCTCAATAAAACTTAACATTTAATGTCGTTTCCAAGAAGTTTTGTTTTTCAGAAGGTGCATTTTTATATTTTAAAACGGGAATCTGGATTATGTTAACATCTAAACACAAGGTTCGTACCAGATGCATCATGGGCTATATAACGGAGATGTTTGGTTGGGCTAGGTGTTCGTGTTTTACAATACCAGAGAGAATTGTGCTTAATAGGTGCTTAATTTGTAATGAAACGCGGTTATACACAGTAGTATACCCACCTATTTTCGTGGGTACACTGTAGTGTAAACCCACTTTTTTTATGAATTATTAGGTACCTACGCAATTGTAGTTTACTGTAGGGTTTACCCTTGTGTATTATTTCTGGAATTTCCTTATTTTCCCTCGAAAATCTTTAAAACTCACCAGATCAAAACTATAAAATCAAAACATTTCTGGGGGCAAGCCCCCGAACCCCCATTTCTTTTCTACCGTCATTGCTAACCATAACATTGAAAAAATACATTTAAATCTGGAATATTCAGGGAATTTGGCAACCTAAAATAAGTCTTGGTGGACACTGGAAGAGGGGGAGGGGGCGTAAGTTTGTAAAGCATAGATAATAATATAGTCGCACCACCACTGCATATAACTAACAAAACGAAGCCCGCGTGATATGCGCGCACTGAATGCACATTGCAGACCACTGACTCATGAATTACAACTATCTCACTCTTTCACTACCTGTCATAGGAATTCTCCATAATCAATCACACGTGTACTCATAGAGCTCCACGTTTTGACTATTGTTTACATTTTACTGACATTTTATGATATCAAAGAGTTGTTTCTTATGGTATCTGCAGGTTCACTGATTAATTCAGTTCAGTGTAATGGAGCAGTAGTTAATGTAATAATTAAAGAGGGAGTGAGACTGATTTGATGTTTGACGCGTTTCATTTTCTGCAGCCATAAATCATAAATCATATCTGAATAAAATATTGTGTATTTGTATTTTATTATTATTACATAATTATGTTCTCCCCTGCCGTATAAGATTTTCGATATTTACCCAAAAAAAAAACGGTAGTAAAATACATACTTATTTGGGTGTTTTTGACCATTTCGAAAGATTCTAAATCCTTTAAAAAAAACTATAGGCCTAGTTAGTTTGTGGAAAAGTGCAATTAAAGATGTCTTCATATTTCATTTATAAGCAATTTTAGTCACATTTCATACATATGTGACTAAAATTGACTGATAAATTTGAGTCATGGTATATGAGTATGCCTGCACCCTCTTAATCATTACACATTTTTAGTACGCATTTATACAAAACTAAACACTAAACCGGGCGCATGGGAATGTACACTAGCGCTCCACAATCGACCTTGTACGCATGGGAAGGCAGTTGGGAAGGCATCTACTACAATAACTTTTTAATTTTTTGTGGGAAGCCTGCCCAGGGTGCAATTCATGCCCCTCTTCAGGTATGTTTCGGTATTCATGTTGCGGATAGGACGATTGTGAGGGGATGTCCGAGGGCTGTTTCATCGGAATAAACCTTCAGTCAGGATTGCCGGTCTCGACGGGATTTGAACCCGGGACCTCTCACGCGCTTAGCCAACACTGTCGGTGGGATCCACATGTAATATCTAGGAAACAGTGATGCAGACGTGCACTGCTACAGGTGGTTTCTGTTCTTGTCTCGAGAATAGTTCGTTGCCCTGGACTCAAGGGAGCAAGGGTGCTACGTGGTTTATTATTTTAGGATGGCATGGTGGTTGACAATTAGCCCACATTGTTTTTTGTAACTGTACAGTCTCAACGGCTCGTATGTCATGTTTATCATCCAGTTGACAGCCTAAGTTCTTAGGTGACAGACCAACCCGATGATGACCGAAGCCGTATGGCCAACACGACTGCGAGCAAGGGTAGAACAGTATACCACACATGTGTTGTACGTCCTCCTTTGTAAAGCAGTTTTTATAACTGAATAATAGACGTAAAATAAATCAAATAAATCAATAAATGTGAACCATTTGTATCATCATTAAGGGGGGACACCACTGAAAATCAGTAAAAAAATTCAGAAAAATAGCATACAAGTTTTCTTCCATGAATAATGATAATAATCGGTCAAGTTGCAAAGGTAGTTCTTTTAGAATGATATTTTACTATATCTTCAGTCAGTTGTGTGCTCTTTTCCACTCGCAAATTGCAACTCTCACGTTCTACGAACATTATGTTTTCATTTTGCTCAGGTTGTATAATACTTAAGGCACATTTTTTATAAGGAATAAGATTTTTTCTACAATTATTTACCAAAAGTGGCAAATTTTGTTTTAAAATGCTTTTCGTTGGTATGTCTTTGTTCGAAGTTATCCGATTTGTGATCGGCTTAATATATTGTAAGGAAACGAACATTTTTATACTGTGCAATATGTATATAAATTGTTAAGAAAACAAAAATTAAATTCAAATTTGATTTTAGAGTTGACCAAAAGGTTTATTCAAAAAAGGATATAACTACGATCAATGAAACCTTTGTCTCTCTACCACAATTTCATTTCTCACAATTTCATTCCCCGCCGTTTTCATAGTTGAAACAGCAATGAATATTCCATAAAATCTACAACGAAGAAAAATTGTTGCGGGTGTTTTTTATTTGTGTTTTATTCAATTGAAATCATCTCACAAAATTTGAGCATTGTTGGTTGGTTATTTTGTATTTGAGCTATTTCAGTGGTGTCCATAATATTTTACCAAGTATTTAAAAAGTCAGTGAGGTCCAGTCTTGAGCAAGCACGGAAGTTTTGCGCAATGCAAAAAATCGATGTTGAGATATCTTTAACACTTTCTATAGTATTGGTAGTTGGTACTACGAAAAACAAATCGTTATGTATGACTGCCAATGCTTAATTCGAAAATATTGTAGGGCTAATAATATTTTTTTCTTTAAAGAGTATTCACCCGCTAAACTCAAAAAAAAATTTCATTCAGGCTAATTATGAATTTTTAAAAAAATTATTGGGTCCACCACGGGTCCACGGGAAAAAATTGTCAAACTTGGTAATTTTTCCATAAGAAATAACATTACTCACAATACAATAACAATACTCTACAGCCTTTCCTGTAAATCTTATATATTTTGTTTTGTAAATTGGGCAAGTAGTTCGGTCAAAATCTACTGATTACCAAGAAAGGGTGTGATTTTGGAATGCATTTTTTTGTGTTTGGGTGTATATTTATGCACAGTTACAAGACACGATGTTATAAAAAGCCATTTTAGATTAGTACGATACTCTAGTATCCATGTGGAACAAAGAATAATAGCCGATTTCAGAAATTCCCCAAAACTTCCATTTTTGCTAATTTCAGGATCAAAAACTTTTTAAAAAACTCGTGTAAAATCATAGTGACAAGATATTATTTTTAAATGGTCATTTTAGTATAGTATTAATAATATGTTATACGCCTAGATTAGGCCTATGTGGCAATTTTTTTTTTAAATAGCCCCTTTAAAGGAAGTTCAAAAACCACCCACGTGGTGTGTTTATAGGGGTATTTCCGTGATACTCATCGCCTCGGAAGACTGACCAAAACTGAAAAAGGGTGCACATTTCAAAACCCAAACCGTGAAATGTGAGAAGTGTTGACGTTCGTTGTTTTTAGGCCACGCTTTCTGCGGTCGTCTCTTTCTCTTTGCGTCCCCCGCGCCCGCGTCTGTCTGCGCGGCTGCCCCGGCGAGGGATGCTGCGAGGGGGGGGGGGGGCACAGGAAACGGGAGCTTCTCTCGTCTCCCCCACAACTGTCGACCTGACCCCACGGGTGCACCAACAGACGAGGGGGAGAAGACTTTTCTGTCAAGACGATTTAAAATTGAACTATTTCACACAATTCAGTCATAAAAGTTACTTATAAGTTAAAATTATCAGTATATATTAACAAATATATTGGCATTGCTAGTGCAAGAGAAAATGTGTTATTTGTTGTTTTTATAGACTTTTCAATTCCTAATTTTAATGTGTTCGAAACTAAACACTAAACACGTACACTACATTTTTTTAACTTTCCATGTTGATATACTAGTATGCCACACCGCATCTATTTCTAGAATTATGAATTATTATAATCTGTTTTTTTAATACATTTTCATTTTTGTAATTCAATTTGTATTTTATTTCGCGACTTTTATAATACTTGTTCAATTTTTATTTATTTATTTATTTATTTATTTAACGTCTATCCTATTCAGTTATAAAAACTGATTTACAAAGGAGGACAACTAAATAAATCTAATTACATAGATGCAGACACAACAATGAACTACATTTAAGTAAATATTTGAAATAGTAATATTACAACAATGCATTAAATACATGTTTAATTTGTCAAAGGTTATATAAAAATTTAAATACAATCTTGCAAGAAATAGATACGATTTCCATCACATTCACATAGCTGAAGTTTGTTTACGTTACACCGACGGTAATTTTGTTTATTTCAACATGCAATCATTTAATGATTGTATAATTTATAATTTTTATTGTTTTAAAATGTCCTAAATGTAAGATATGATATCTATTGTTGCTTGGCACTTTGGGTTTATACTCGTTGTCAAAGGAAATATAATAATTTAAATACAATCTTGCAAGAAATAGATACGATTTCCATCACATTCACATAGCTGACTTGTTTACGTTACACCGACGGTAATTTTGTTTATTCCAACATTATTATCATTTTCTACACTAAAGTAAATTTATATTCCTCAGACGGAAGTTTTGTTTACTTTCATCACTGTTATAAATTCAATACAAACATAACTTACCACCTTACCGACGCTAATTTGACGGTATTTATCTCATCATTATCTTGAGTGTCAACACTAAGTAAATCTCTACGCGTTCTTCTCGCCAATGGGCGAGTACGTCACCCTATCATGCACTTCATTATAGTTGTTGACTTGGAAGTAAATTTACTCTCCTTTCAAGTTATTTCACTCGAATTGTCCTCTCGATGAGACTTTGAGTTTACGCGAAGTCTCACCGACATCAAAGACTTTGCTAGAGTTTATATTGTGCGAGCAGTGCAGTTTCACGGAACGAGGAAATAAATTAAAGAAATTAAAAGTGAACTTACTCAGTGCATTTGAGTCAAGATAGTGCTGTGTAACTGTAAACATTGGCGTACGAAAGCACTTGGATGCAGTTTGTGTGACAGTGCTAGAACGGCGTACAGAGTTATGTTCGCAGTTTTTGGTCAACAGACAAATGAGAATGCAATGGAATGGACCCTCTCAAACAGCCCTTGGACTTTCCCTTCATGTCTCCGAGTCCATAATACACTGGGTCGCGCTGCGATCTTTATCATTTGCTATGCCGAGCATTGCCTTTGTTAGACGAGGGAGCGAAGCGACTGAGCAAACCATTCAAGAAAATCGTCTCTTCAGTGATTCTGTGTGTCTGTACATCGAAAATCAGCCGAATCGCTGAACAGATTGAGCTGGAATTTTAAACAGACATCCGGTACGAGTTTACTGAGAACTGCTAACAAAATCAGCTAGATTCGTTGGGATGTTAACCAACAAGAAATAATAAAATTAAAAAATAGCCTGCTATTGCGTAGGAATTATTTTAACGACAACGGTTTTGTTTTTGAAAAAATATTATTTGTTTGTTATTTGCCTGGATGTGAAATGCAGTGCCCAAAGGTGTATAGAATCTTGCACGCTTAATATCCCCAAATAGAGCTGGGAGATTGAATAAACCTTGCAATCTTTACACGTATTTCGTACTGGCTATGTTTTTCATAGTATTGTCACAGATGATAGACTACACTGCGTTATGCATTTCAAAACATGTTTAATAATTTTTAAACACAATCCAGAAATTACAAAAACTTTCCCGGACAGGGGATTGGACCCAGGTCTCCCACATTTCTGGTATAAGGGCGCCTTAGCAAACTAGACTAGGAAAACGCTAAAGTCGTTGTTAGACGATTGAGCAAGTCATGTCATGCCCTTACGAGACTTGCTATCAATCGACAACAGTATTATGCGCAGGCATAGTGGCATAGCCTGCGCATTATTTATTTATTTAAATATCTTTTAAAATAAATAAATAATGCGCAGGCTATGCCACTATAAATTGGAGAAAAAATGCCATTTTAGATCATATTTTAGTCCAAATAGATAATCGTTCACAAATAATAGCAATTTAGTAATGGTTTGCTTTAGGACCCGATAGCTCAGTTGGTAGAGCTTCGGACGGTACGTAAAGCCGAAGTTTCTGGGTTCGATCTCCGGTCGGGGAAAACTATTAAGACAATTGTTAACCTCAAAGCGAGCTCATGATTAAAAACCTTGTAGGTAATAACAATCTTTGAGTTTAAAGATGACTAGAGATGCCTATAAGCCTGGGCCCCTGAGCCTAACCATTTTTTAATGCACCCCATGCAGGGACCCAGCCCAGCCCACCGGGCTCCCACTCCCAGCACCTTATTGTGGAACGTCATGGGTGCGGGGGCAGTGAAAGATGAATTATCTTATAATATCTAATTACCTGAACTTGTTCTCGTCGATACCACCTGGGAATGACACTCATAAAACCGTTCGCGAACTTGGTCTTGAAACACTTGGTTGAGAAGTGAGGTTAGGAACGTCATTTTGATCATCACAACACTATTTACGGTGCATTTACACTATTAAAACTATCAACAACACTAAGCCTAGGTGCACTGAACCGACTACAGTAAGAAACAGTCTCTTCTTCGTTCTTGATTGATGCATTTTGGTTGAAATAGTTCTGAGAAACACAAATGACAGAACAAGACATCAACCCGGGAATGTTTGTCAACACAACGTTCGTGCCAACCTATGAATGACATAATTCACTAGGAGGATAAAACAAAATCCGCTATTTTCAATGCTTTTAAACTTGACGCGTCTAGGTCTGGAAAAGATTTGTGTAGGACTTAGGATTGTTTATAAGGAAAAGTAAAAGTGAATGTTTTAAAGGTTTCAATGCGTTGCGCTAGTATTCTCGACTGAAGGAAGCCTGGAAAACTTCCAGTTAGGATTACTGGTGCGGGTATCGAAGTCAGGATCACCTGAGGTATTTTCCTGAGGACTATTTTTCTGAGTGAGGGGGGAATATAAAATGGGTGAGCAAGAAAAGAAACTCCTCTGTCTTCCAGTTCCAGGTATGATATATATATATATATATACTTCGTAATTGCATAGTAAAAGAAAATGGGATAGGCCTACTTGTTCATTATCGGGACCCCCTAAGTTGTACATGTGGTAAGGTAGGCCCTAAGGTTAGGGGGAGAGGATTAGTGGAGGACATTACTAGGAAAACGCCAAAGTCGTTGTTAGACGAGTGAGTGAGCCATGTGTTGAGTACCCGGAACATTCCCTTTCTTTCCCCTTACCTAAGGCCTTCCTTCCTAGCCTATCACAGGCTAGAGTGACGCATTATGGCCTGACAGTTGACGCGCCCTTATACCAACTAAACATAAAAACCCTATAATTTATACCAATATAATTATCAAACTTAAATGCAAATGCATGTTCCCGAGTTTTTGTTCGCAGTTCTTCGTAGTTTTTGGTCAACAGACCAATGAGAATGCAATGAAATGGATCCTCTCAAACAGCCCTTTATGTCTATACCCATCTCCAACATATCTTAATATATAGACAACTGCGGGGGGGGGGGGGGCACGTCTTAGTCCAAGGACTGATCTTTCACGAGATATTTAAATTTTATATTTTCTTGTTTCTTAAATATATGAGAATTAATTATCAGAAGAACAAATGCTTGAAAACAAAAATATTTCAAAGATGCATGACAATAGAGACATCAGACTTGTTTTTGTGAATTTGAAAAACTTGTACTTTATTGTTTAATATAGCGTTGTATTAATGTCAATAAGTTTTTAATATTTGAATACCACATTATGCCTACGCAAAATAATGTGTCATAAATATTTAAAATAATAGATACTATACCGGTACTCTGCAAAAATTATATTAAGTTGTACTCAGATTTTAAATACTTGATTTTTACCACGTTCAAAACGTTTTGTACAAAGTTCTTAAAAATTACATCAATTAAAATCTCCCTATTCCTAAAAAATAAAAGATTCCGTCTTTCGTCAACCATGTGAAAACCGTAAAGGATTTTAATATTTCCGAAGCCAAGCGTCTTGATGTGACCCCTTCAAGAGACTCTCAACATTTTAGTTACGCGAAACGAACAGAGTTAACGACGGTCGCATCCTCTCATTATACCCTAGCCTGTCTGGAAGACGGGAGGTTGCACCACACTGAGTCACACTCGCGAGATTTGCGACCAGGAATAAATAACGGCGCCGAGTTAGGTGGACGTTTATTGTATCGTAAGCTGTGACAGACTCTTCAAAATACACCGTTTATATCGAGTCAAGATGTCTGCTGCACGAGTCTAGAATATAATTTAGACTATATTTTAGTGTAGAGCAGACAAAGATGAGATAAAGATTAAGATAATGTCCCCACTGAAAATCAGTTATGTGACTGAGTGGGTAGACTCTGAATACGAATTTATTTGTGTATTTAAGTACAAGTCAAAGAAAATTATAATTGTTTTTGGTGAAATACCATATTATGCATCATGAAAAATTAGTACAGTATCGACACCGACGGATGGTTTATGCGTAGCGTGTGAGATTCTGAATGTGGAGGGCACGGGTTCGGACCCAGACTGGAAGATGTGTTTAGGTTATCTTCAGTCGTTTATGTGTGTGAGTTTCCTTCACAACTGCCAAACACCATCTAAACACACGTTGACGTGATCACTTCAAGGGTCCTTAAAATTGATCAAACACTTATTTTTTAATAAAAATGTCTAGAATATGTATTTATTTTTATGTTTTTGGATGAGCGAAGCGAAGACTTCAATAATTTCACTTGCCCTTAAAAAAATAGCTCGGGTGTTTTTTTTTGTTTGTTTTTTTGTCGGTTTGTTCGCTTCTTATACCGGGCAAACGGCATATGCGATCTTGATTAAAATTTCTGGCGACCTTCGAAATCTCTAAACTTAGTTCTGCCAAGTTTTTGGGTACAATCAAAGAAATATTTCTCGTAAATATCGGTGATATTTGGCCACCGAGCGAGCAAACGGCTAAACCGATCTTGATGAAACTTTATGGGAAACGTTCGAAATCACGTAACTTAGATATTGTTATGATTTTGGGGACAATCGAAGAAATATTTCTCATAAAAATCGTACTTTTAGCAGACATGGTTCACTCTTGCTCTTGTCTTGGTAATGACGACAATGACAATGACGACAACAATGACGCCATGCAACAGTATTCATAGGACAAAAATAATCAACCATAAAAGCTCATCCATCAACGCGACTGGAAAAAGTGTTCGCGAAACGGCCTAGTATTTATATCGTCACTCTCTCTGCCACGTTTTATAAACTGCTAGTGTTTCGAGGGCTGTTGCTCGTAAAATGTCAAGACGTGTTCACGTTTCTGCTTGACCATGCACCCTGTAAGAGATGTTGTCTTCAAGTTTAAAAAATTGTGTTGATTTTATGTTGTTTTGTTAAAAATATTTTATTTTATGTGTTCATAACTCTCCGAGTCTCAGTTATTAATAGACAGTCCTCTTTGAAACGCCTTCTTATTTTATGTGTATGCTGTATGGGAACACGGATGTGTAGACGCCTGCAGTCAGCCCCTTGATAGTTTTACTTTATGATTATGGAAGATGTTACTTACGAGGTGAGGTAAGAAAATACTAAAATTAAAGTTGTTTAAGATCAGTTTTAAAATCTAAGTTTGGAGATGTTTTATGTTGTGTCAGCTTTCACTTTTAATTATGCCTGATTAAGTGTAAACTAATTTTATATTGCACTAGCATAAAAATGTCAAGTGTAGTTAATAATATGATGTTGGCTTTTGTTGCGTCTATATTAAGGCAGATAGTAAAGTATCGACTATCAAGTAATAATTGTGATTATGAGGATGAACTACAATAACATACATTAATGCTCTTTCAAAAGTCAAAGAGTTCTACTGAAAGAAATAATAACACTGTAACGTGACCGGCATTAAATTTGATGGTGAAACAAAAGGATTTCATATATATTGTAATATCACGTTTACAACAAAAAGAGTGTACTCGATCAAATTTCTTCTGGGAAACCCGTTCATGAACAATTGCATGGTATCTATAAGAGAAGTATCAAAGGATGTCCGAGCGCTCAGTGCTCAGCACTCAGGATTGCCGGTAGTGGGTGTCGAACCGATTACCCGTATCAGAGTCTGAGGCGTTACGCTTTAACATCCTGTCAGTTATTTTAAAATGATAGTTTCACCCATTTTCGAGTGGATTTTGTATGTAGACCTATTATATCAAGTGTAAAATTAACAAATAATGAATATCGCTTATTTTTTCACACTTTTGTTAAAAATTACGGAAGCTTATTTCTAATCAATCATCAGAACTCCTCATATGCACAAAGCTTTAATAACGATAACAATTATATTCGGTGATAGCTGATATTACTCATCCGACTCCGTGGCGCAACGGTAGCGCGTCTGACTCCAGATCAGAAGGTTGCGTGTTCAAATCACGTCGGAGTCATATTTTTTTTTTTACTGGGTGAACTTTTTTTTTAAAGTGCGCTTTTCTAAAAACCAAGCAAAAGGTTTCCGTAATGAGTAGCTACCATTAAACCAGGGTCCACTAGATACCTAACAGCTGCTGTAAGGTGGGTCTTCGCTTGTACTTCCACAATGTATAAGCGCCATTTTATATCTCGAAGGCAAGGCCTACTTGATAATGTGTCTACTGAGTGCGCGAACACATTATCCAACGGACCTTACAGAGATTTTGTAAACAAATAGCAGCCTGCAGCTGGACGTCAATTTCAGAAGTCGGTTGTACATTTGAATGCAATAAATACATAAATAGGCTACCACTTATATAATCTTCCATTCTTATATTTGCAGGTAACATTATGGTGTAAATAATTTTCATATTTTTCAACTTTATATCTCAATTTTCATTTGCATATTAGGACCCGAGGCAAACTGTCCAGATACCGGTAGGCATAAGGCCTATTAGCATTGATGTGGTTGGTAAGATAAAGATGAGTCCAAGCCATACTTGCAGCATGTATAAACTAAAACCTAATGAGGATTAATTTTAATCAAATTTGAACTTGAATCTGATCTAAGTCTAAAGCCTAGGCCTAAGAACGCGGGTAGCCTCCAGACCTAGGCTCTACGATGACTTCTACAAGAAGGCTTTATTGGGCAAATGGCCTTGGTCCATGAAAAATCCCACACAAAGACTAGGGCTTAGGCTTATGCACATCCACAAACAATCTTTTATCGTGGAGTTGTAACTACATTCTAAACTTAAAGGGAATATCAATGTTAATATTGATAATAATCCACAATGCCCAATCTTTGCTGTCCATGATCTGTCAAAACAAAACAAAAACATAGCACATTCTGCTACGGATAATATTACAGAGCGTGTTCGGAGCGCTCCAGATTATTTTTAAAACACACGCAGGGATATAAGATGGCGGTTTGTTTACATCAGGTGAGAAGACCCAACTTACAGCAGCTTAGCATAAGTATCTAGTGGACCCTGCCATTAAACCTATATGCATAGTAGATATTTGAAAAGTATACTGAAACCAATAAGTTATAGACTACAAAAAAACACGGTGTAAATTGTTGTTTCATTTGTTCAAATTCCAATGTGTGCATGAACAAGTAAATAAATTGCATAAATAACGTTTACTGGGAAGTCGATCAATTCCTACGAACAATATTTTGAATTAAATTTCCCCCCCCCCCTACCAAATCAACAATCAAATCAATCAGTATTAACAATATTCTATAAGTAGGCCTACATAAGATAATATTGTTTGATTGTTTTGTATTTTTTAGGAGGTGTAACATCACCAATCCATCATATTATAATTTAGTGTTTATTCCAAGACTCACACTTTCCCGTTGAATTTGCTATTTTTAAATACATTTAAAAGAGATTTGTGTGACTTTTATATCCTAGTTAGTGTGATATATTCTTAGATGTTTTAGCGTGCACGGAGCGTGAAGCCGGTTAGACCGTGGTTATAGCCGCATGGCCGGCGGTAAAGCAAGCCATAGGCGCGAAGTGCTTATAATTAATGCCTTCCAAATGTCAGTCTGGGCTTCAAACTCTTTCATTTCTGCAGCTCCTTCACTTCCCGTGGCTATAGTAGGCTCTCGCAGTGGCGTATCCTTCTTGAATCCCCCACCCCTCACTTAAATCCCAGCTTTAACTTCATTCTGCAAATCATCTACGTTTACGTAAAAAGTTAAATAGGATATTTTCTTTTTCCGTTCAATCAATAGGGGACACATTTGGCAGTTAGCAAATAGCTATTCGCTCGGCCAAGAAGCATCCGACGAATATGAAACTTCGCAAAGTTGTCAAAAAAAGCATACATGGATAACCCTACAGTCATTTCCAAAATTTTATCTCTATCAGCCAGAAAAAATTCACGGATATAGACAATTTTTTAGTTTTTAACAAAATCAAAATTCGGGAAAACTAATATTACTCTGTTATCTGTGCTAATATATTATTCAAATTTTAGAAATGTGTTACTGTAGAGCCCAATATTACTACTTTCGTGACATTTATTCAAAATTTCAATCACCTGTGGTGTCAGTCGGCCGAGCGAACAGCAATTTGCCTAAACAAACATGTCCTATGCTCTCTTAACTTCTTCTAAAACATATTAAAACCTGAAACCTCTATAAAAAATTCCTGCGGCGCTGTTGTGGGGATACGTCTGGGTGGGGCATTCCCCCCCCCCCATGCATTTAATCATTTATGGGCCGCCATTTGCAGTTATCTTATTCTCTTGGCAGTCTATGACCCCCCCCCCCCGAGAAATATATTCCTGCGTACGCCACTGTCATACTCGTGCTCCTGACTTAGTCAATTTTTCATTTATTAATAAGAGTTATAAAAACTAGTCTACCTTTATCTTCTTATACTACACCTGGGCTATAAGCGAGTGTGCCGGAAAAATAGATAATTATGTAATTGACCCTCTAGCTTTCAATTGATGAGGTACATAGCACACATCCCAACGAGTATCGACTACTTCTCAATTTGGTTTTTCGACAACACTCTCGTTAATTGTTAATATTTAATACAATTCGAATTTTACAAAATCCAACCCGATAGCAATTTCATCCCGAAGTCTCCCACATTCCAGAACGCGAACTAAACTTGTGGATTGTTGGAGCATTTTAGATCTACCTGGGAGCCCGGGTGTCCTGCTTCAAATCCCGGTTGGGTTGGACCTTTTAATTTAAAAATATATATAAAAAAATAAATATTGGTCAGCTTATATTAATTTCTAAATAAAGGCTATATATGTTTAAATTTAGAGTTATCAGTTAACTATGCCGTTCGGTTGTGTGTATCATCCCATACCAATTAATTTCAAGCATCGATGGTCAATCAATTACATCTCTCACTCACAGATTTGCTAGGTGGAGCAGTCAATGTATGTTACCGTAAACATATAGGCCTAGGTTACCTGCGCACAATTCTTTATAGTAGCAAATGACTTTAAATACTAAATAGAATAAAAATATGAAATTCTTTATGCCCTACTATAGGGATACGAATACTTTTAGGTGGGTCATACGGAATTGGGGAGCCAAGGGTTCTAATCCTGCATAAGGTGTTGCTTTATCTATTGCCGTTCGATATACCATAATCGTTTAAAGTCGCATAATTGCATTTCTAGCGCATCACAAGACAATTTTACTATATTTAAAACCCCACCCACCACCCTTTTACTAGATCAAGAGAATGTTCATGTTTTTATTACCTTTATAGATGTGGTCCAGTAGCCATACGTAGTTCTTTAGTCACCACACACCCGCACGCACGTACACGCGTATCCGCTACCTCGTCACCCCGCACACACAGGACGCACTTTGCCGCGCGCGACTACCTAACCTATCACAATGCAAGTGCACGAGGTACTAGACTGAGGGGACAATGGGACCATATCGAGAGCGCCTGTCTCTGCACGATAGATTCTAGGGAGGTAACTCTAATATGAGCTCTATGGTCACTCCTGGCCGTGTTGATACGGGTGAGAATTGCTCGTGCGCTCCCCATAGAGGTGCGCCAGCTCACGCATCGTGCATGGCGCTCGCGAGAAACTTCTATCGGGGAGGGGGGGGGGAGGTATGTGGTCAAGGAGAGAGGTACAAGATATCACACAAATATCCACCGTCTACTGGGGCGGTAAGATACAAGAGGCAAATGGGACTAAGCCCCAACCGTTGAAGGCTTTTTACCGATGGCGACAATTTTATTACACTTGCCTCAAAATGAAGACCTATAAAGTATGTTTTAAAAGGAATTTCAATACTTAGCTAAGGTCATGGAACAAGCTTGCTATAAATCAGGTGCGCAAAATGCGAGAACACTGAACTTCTTGAACTTCTGAAGCTTTTTAAACAATATTCCACAATCCACATAACCGTTACATTACAATCGTATAGTGTCGTGTTGTGTCCAGCTAAAATCCTACAATTAAACTTAGTTTTTAAACTTAATTCTAAATTCTCTATTTTGCATTGACTATTCCAAAAGAGTACTCCGTTTTGAGCTTGGATTTCTGAAAAAGACCATAAAATTATAAATACCGTGGTTACAAAAACATGTCTGTGGAGTATATACTATAAGTTCGAATAGAAAAATGCTTGAAGGCGAAAGGCCATGGAGATTTGGAGAATACTCTAAGCATGACAATAAACAGCCCACACAATGTGCAACGAATAATTTCTCACGACGACCAAGCTATACCGAACGTTGAAGGTAGAAAAAAACTTGTCACGTGTTCCTATGATGACATTTTAGTGGAAGGTTGTGCCACAGTTCACTGTTCTATTTCATCCAGCCCTTGCGACATCCGACATGCTACCGTTGCGTAACACACAAGAAGTAAAATATACACTTGTATTTATTCACTTTATTCAAGGGATATTTTAGTTTATTAGAAACTCGTAGTTTATGCTTTACGGTCCTCTGCGATTTGCGAGAATAAATTAATCGTTATTGTGTACAAAAAAATATTGTTTTGAAGAATCGTGGAGAGTTCAGCTTTCTTTAGTTTTTTTTAGTTTTTTTTCTGTGGAAACGTATAAGACCGCATTTATCATACTATATATTTCAAGTGAACGTTACTAAAGAATCCCATAGGATCCAGTAGGCCTATACGCACATTCTCAACTAATAGAAAACTCAGTATTTTGCTCGATCGATTTAACTTGAGAAATTTAATCAACCCTTCTACATTTTGTAATGCAAATTTTCGTAAGCACAAGGTTCATTTTTTAATCAGTTTAAATGGGAATTTCACGGGTTTTCCATTTCTTCGAATTTTCTAGATTTTTTGGACCCAGGTAATTGTTAAAGGCTAATTCTATGCTAATAAGTGTGGATGTCAATAGGAAGGTTATCAATAACGTTCCTACGAAATTTGATAAATATATTAGTACCCGTTCAGCTACTATCATCTGAAACCTGAACCCGAGCCAGCGAATGTGGGATTCATAACCGGTCTTTTTTTTAAGGTGTGGGTCTGAAAAACCTACGTTCCTTCATTCAAAGATCAATTAATCATATCGTGTCTGTGCCATGGATCATCTAATGATCGTATCAATCATTAAAATATTGTATTGTAGACTGCTTAGTTTTCATCTCAGTCGCTATTAGCATCGTTGCTAACATTGAGAAGAAAATCAAACATGTTAGCACATTTCTCAATTTCGTTAGCATAGGAAAACACTCCAGTAGGTGCAATGAAAGAAATAAATACAGAAATTACATAATCATGTCAGCCGGGTATCGAACCCGGGTCTCTAGCTCGGTAGCTTACAGGGGTGAAGCTACGACCGGCAACTGGGAGACCCGGGCTCGATACCCGGCTAGGATTTGTTTAAATTATGGATTGATTTCTATATAATGACATCACAACATGTTGAAAACAACCACTACAATCAACGGTTAAAGGTTTTGTTGATTTTGTCGTAAACAATTACGAGATAGGAACAGAATGTATAGTTATTATTATAATCTGTTGCGATAACAAAAGTATTTAGTGTCTGTTCAATCACCGACTCCGTGGCGCAACGGTAGCGCGTCTGACTCCAGATCAGAAGGTTGCGTGTTCAAATCACGTCGGGGTCATAAATTTTTAATTGTGTGGAATTTATTTAAATACCTTGAATTGGGTAATGCCTTTACTGGCGAAACTTTTTGTTTTATAATAGTGTTGGTTAGTTGTTGAAGAAACTTCATCAGTAAACAAATAAACAAACCACATCCGTACAAGAACGTGCACCCAAGAGAACGTGGGGTGAATTTCGGAAGTCAAAATTAAATTAACATTCCTCCAACTCTTTTCCAAGTCGTTTAAATCCACATGAAATTGTTTAATGTGCCCTTCTTGCAGCTTCCCACTTCCTCTCGGTCTTTACACCGGCAAAAAGTTTATGACGCGTCATCTTCCCGGAGATGTCGCAACGCAACGCGCTCCTAGGCTTTGTGGAATCGCTAATAATTAAAATGACGAATCTAATAAATATGTCGGTGTGTGAGGCTCGTATGTTTTTCAGCGGGACGACCCAGGACTGTCGTTCTCCACCGGAAGCTGCGCGTGTCAAGGAACGACATCTTCCGTCTCCCTCACTCCCGCACCCCGCGGACAGGGAGGTAAACTGTTGAACAAGAATAATTATAAGAGCAGGTAACATTATAATTATAATTTATAATTTTTGAGGGAAGCTTGCCCAGAATGCAATTTATTCCCATCTTCAGGTGTCTATAGGTATGTTGCGGATAGGACAATTGGGAAGGGACGTCCGAGGGCTATTAAGAGGATTCAATCCCTTGCATACGCATTAACGACTGAGGAAAACTTCGGAAAAAACCTTCAGTCAGGATTGCCGGTCTCGGCTCGAGCCAACACTGATCGGTTAGGTCTACACATTCGTAAATCACACCTAATTGTTGTATGTTAACAAAACTGAACAATATTAACGATGCTTTACATTTTGATCTAGCAAAAATTCAAATCGAAGTACTATAATGAAACAACAATAAGTATTTTTAATATTATATATTAGGTTTTAGAGAAAACGTAGATGAAAGCACGCCTTGGACATTTTTCTCCGAGATCCTGCTATGTCCAAATACATACGAAATGCATACGATACATGTTATCTGCATGTACATGTGATCTGAAATGGAACAACTTTCCTCTGGGAAAAGTCTTGGAAAGCTATTATTAAGACAATGGTCATGCAATATGTAATCTTGTTGTTCTGTGTTACAGTGTTGATGATATCAATTAAATAGTGTGAATTTATAATTCAATTTGTAATTTCATCAGTTCGTCAAAACTTATTTATTAATTAATGTGTAAACGTAAGTTTTAAACCTTGTGCGCTGTACTATTTATTTACAACGATTAAATCAAGAGAGTATAGGCCTAGATAATTTATCAACAAGTCGGTGCCAAGAATTTAGCAAGTATGTGTTGAAAATGTAACTTTGGCAGTTTGGCTTATAAAAAACACAAACACGCAAAATATATAAACTATTTAAAAGTTGCATTTCGAAGTAAATTAAAAATAAACTGCTGGCTTCAGAGAAATGGCTTCGACGACCAGGGCATGTAATTCTCTGACTAATTCCTGGCTTTATATCAATGTCAGTTTAAACTTTTTAGATTAATTTCAGAAGACGAGTGGTCCACACTTAAACTGGTCTTACAGTAAAAGAAAAGTGAACTATACATTGCAATTTCCATAGTTCTGTTGTTAGCAACATAAGATGTTACCATTTCTATAAATAGCAGAATCTCATTGTGAGCTCATTTTCATCTTGGGGGAGTAGGGGTCTTTTTTGCTATACAAACTCCCCCCCCCCCCCCCCCCCCCCCAGAGGACATAGCAACAAAAAATCTTTCACTCTAGATTTATTGGATCATTCCAAATACGAAGAAGACCAAAGATGCGAAACTTTACTAGAACTCTATAAAAGTAGCAGGTGAATCATTTCGAGGAATTGAGTCGTTGTTGGCTGTTTCCCTTCTGTTTGTCGGTAGTCCTAAGTCCGGTGCCAGAATGTCTGTCAGTACCTGAGAGGAACAAGAGATAGGGAGGTAGGCGGGGATGGGTCCGAACCAAACACGTGGACGCAAGATGGTCACCTCTCTGAAGCGAACACTTGCTACCACACACAGTCTTGTTGACGGAACGTCGTGAACTTGCATTCAACACATGTAGTTTTATAGCTGTTATTTTAAGAATAGTTAAACCTGATGGGACTTTATTTACTGTAGGTAATCGCAACTCGTAATGATTTTTTCGCTGACATCTGTCCAACGGAAGCAGAACCGAAATGCATGTATCAAACAAAATTCGAAATCTCGACTAATAACCAAAATGGTATTAATTTTTGGGTGACATTATAAGAAAGCGAATGTGTCATTTTCTAAAGAACCAGTGGTAAAACACTGTTTTGCGATCCCTCGACCGAGAATTTAAATTTATTGTATCATTGTCCCACCCAATTAAGGGGCGTTACTGCCAACATAGGGCGACAACACAACAGCTCTGTAGATGTATAAACAAACCCAACAAGCATACAATATGAGAGAGGAATACTGAAAGAGGAAGCAACGGAAACAAGTTTAAAAAAACAATTAGCACAATGGTACTGCCACTACTGTGAGGTTAAAGAATATTAAGAGCAACCACCTATTGACGAAAACCAAAAAGAATTAACTGCAGATTGGGATAGCCTTTATTTGTATATTGTCACGATTCCCCGCACGAAGAATCTATATCTAAGATTTCATTTATTTAAACATTGTAAGAGGGCAAACCTCGCGTTTTTACAAGATATTGTGATTGACCGCCAAAATTATGGAATACGAACATGATTATTTGTAAATTAATTTGATATTCAATAGAGTCGATAATAAATAAACAAAATAAATTTAAACCAATAAAAATTATTAAAAAGGGGTAACAAGTTTCAACACCAATTCATCGCCTTTTGACATATGTGTTCATGGCGTAGTCTGACGCTGCGACTTTGGAAACTGTATCAGATACTATACCCTCTCACATAGAAATTTATTACTTGGTCACTGGGCTGACGATTCGCTTTTATCTATTGCGACAACAATAATAATACTCAGTGACAGCACAGCACACATAACATCCGACTCCGTGGCGCAACGGTAGCGCGTCTGACTCCAGATCAGAAGGTTGCGTGTTCAAATCACGTCGGGGTCAAACTTTTTTTTATCTGTATGATATTATTTTTAAATAACTGTAAACTTATATTAAGATTATGAATAAAAGTCAAAGAAAAAGTTGTAATAATCTGCAATTTAAATTATTAAGTTGACTGTCGGTGATATTATTTTGATAGGAGAGTGAGAGAGAGTGGTATAGATTTAGAAGAAGAGCAACTATTTAGATTGAGAAACGTGTTATATCTCGTTTCAGTTTTAATTTATAGTCATAAGTTGATGTTCATTATAAACATGGACTGTCAGTCTCGTGTACATAAAGATCAGTTATACAAATAGGATACTTACCTCGTCTCCTCCCTTGACTTAGGAATGACTGAGGAGGGACTGTGACTGAGGAAGATAGTGATTGCCAATGCCATGATGAGAGGTGAATCGTTGGTTAACTCTTTATTTATTCAACGTATCCTATTCAGTTATAACAAATTAACAACCGATTTACAAAGGACAATACATAGAAGGTACCCGGCACCTCCACCAAATTGTCAAATTCCTAACAAATGTTATGTGTATGGTATTTAACAATTTCTTGATTAAGTAGCTTCGCTCCCTATACTCCATAACCATGTTTGTTATTATGGACGCTACTTGTAAGCTACGCATCCTGAAATATATCCGAATCAATCAGTTATAGTTATTTCGTTGTATTTGTTAATTATTTTTTGTTTATTAAATAGTCCGTACTGCATTGCAAGTTGCAAGTTGCAACAATAAACAACAATACAGACTTGTTCGGATATGCATTGAGTATAACTTGGGTAGACGCCACGGGGATGGAGATCCTCTCTTTGGGTGCGAGCGTGAAGGGGGCGGGGCGTCGGATCTATTTCGGCCAATGAGAAGACAGCGAGGTGTGAACAAGAACTTTGAATGAAATCTTCTTCTCCGTTGTGTTCTTGTATCTGTGCTTAGTTGATGTTCGCATTTCTTACGGTGAAGTTGTGTCTTACGCAGTTCCTAATCATCACGTGAAATCTATCAGTTTGTTTTTTTAAGTATTTTTGTTAATTACTGAGTGCCTTGTGATTACTTTTTAGTTTTACAAAACATTTATTTTTTTATTTTTGCTATTAGTGACTGATCGTTTAGTGTATTTTTCATTTTATCTTAATTTGAGGTCGTAAAAACAATTTAATTTAATAAGGTTTTTTTAATCGATTTTGACGATAAGTCATCTCAAAGCAGTGTTCGGTAAATGCGGGAGAGATGCATTTGAAAAGTGAAGACGACCATCTGACGACATTACACTCATCCACAATGCAATCATCTAACGGACATTTACGTGGAATGTACCCGAATCATCCGGTGGAAGTCGACCCGTTGAGTCGCTCAAACTCGAACTCTCCGACTTACGACTTCCCAACCTCCTCTTACAAACCCAACACCCAGAACTCCCACCTGATTGACCTGAGTCTACCCAACAGGTCGGACACTCCCCCCAAGCCGTTTATTTCACACTTTTACTCTCCAAACTTCAGCCCGTTCCCTATCGCCCCCTACGAGCACGACATCTACAAGCGGAGGTACCAAGACCCCCTCGACATCCACGGTGAAGACCTCCAACCAACGTCTTCTAAAAGTGACAAACCCGACGATTACTTATCCGTCAAACGCTTCAAAGACGAACTCTCCTCCAAGGCCCTCACAACAATCCCCGCGACTCGCAAGAGAAAACACACCGCTTCCAAACTGTGTTTCGACGACGACAGTGACGTGATGAACGGTTTCGGGAGCTCCAAGCTCAACGTCGTCGGTAGCAAACTGAGGCGGAGGACGCAGTCGTTCGAGGACATGCAGACGCAGAGGGTGATGGCCAACGTGCGGGAGAGGCAGCGGACGCAGAGTCTGAACGAGGCGTTTGCTTCCCTCAGGAAGATCATCCCCACTCTCCCGTCTGACAAGCTCTCCAAGATCCAGACGCTGAAGCTGGCCTCGAGGTACATCGACTTCCTGTACCAGGTGCTGCACTGCGGAGACAGCGACGACCAGGACGACGACTCAGGTAGGCTACACTCTTTAGCTTTGCCTGGCTCATGTAGGTGTAGGCAGTGGCGCCGGAAGTGCATTTCGGTAGGGGGGCAATAAGAAACTTCTGTCTGCCCATGAAATAATTGCGTTTCGGGAAAAGTATGCTTTCTGGCACAATGGGGGTCTAGGGCGCATTACCAGAGATTTTTTATATTTTAAACATTGCAATTGGGGACATTCATTGTCGCATTTTGCTACATTTTAGCGTGCTTTCGTTGATAATTTATAAAATTGTGAAGATACAATATTGTCAATTTACAAAATCTTGCTAATTCAAAATTCAACTATGCTCTTGATAATATTGAGGGGGGAAACTAGGGCCAAGTCTTGCCCCCCCCCTTGATTTCGCTCCGGCGCCACTGGATGTAGGCCTAGGCCTAAGCCCTACTCTTTGATTTGCATGCATGACGTTTATGATAGGAATGTCACACAATAATCGAAAATAATAATTGCGCTACAAATGATTCGATACATTATCTCTCAATGATTTTTCATCGACAAACGATAAATAAAATATCGTACATAGGTTTAGGTCACTAAATTATGGTAGGATATTATCAATTAATGATAATGGATATAAATTAATATTTTAAATTTAAGCTTTCGCGGCCAACAATAATAACATTTGTTAGGGTCATTTCGCCGCATCGTCTATAGTTTATCTAAATAAAACATTTTAAAAAAAAATACATTTTAAAAAAACATGTCCCGATGAAAATTTGATGTATGGTTAAATCTGATGTAGGCCAAGCCCGAGTTTTCGTGTTGTTAGACCATACTTAATGTGATTAATGATGAATAAAAGTCTGAAAGAGGGTGAACATATTGATAAATCGATTATTTCAGTTTGATTTCAATAATAGAAAAGCTCTCTAAACTATTTTATCACGCAAATGAAATACATTAGGCGGTTAGGCCTATAGGTCTGTTTGTGACATTATTTGACTGATTTAATAGTAAATAATTGTTGGAAAAGTGCTTAAAAACGTGTGATATATCGGATAACAAATTCTGAATCAGTTATGTTCGATAAAATATTGATAAATCAGCTCTCAATTTCGATAGATAATAATACAATAATTGCTAGAAATTTTATTAATTTTATTTTATTAATTGTTTGACATTCCTATAGTTTTTATCCAGGTCGATAATAACTATACAATTTAAACCCTGAACCATATGAATGTCCAATACACTGTGACTATAGGGGGTGGGGTGGGGGGTTAATGGGTCCTTGGTGACCTATTGCTCATGTGTCCTGTCCCGTTCCGTTGTCACAGAATGGTCGGCACTTCAAACTCACTCCATTTCAATCAAGTTTTCTGATAAGTCAATTTGTTCCCGAGGTATGACTATTAAACGGGACACGGGGACAGTCCAGAAATTAATAATAAGGTACAGGGGCGTATTAACGGGTGGGGGGGGGGGGACGGGGGAAACTCTCCCCCTTACTTGATGGCCTGAGCCCCCCCCCCCTCGCCCCAGTCACTCCGAGGAGTGTCGCTCGCTAACAAATGTTATCATTATTCCGGCCGTATAATACAATTTTGCAATCACAACAATAATACTCTCCCGTCTGGGCCCGGGGTAGAACTGGCCCAGAGCATGGCTCTGCTAATCGTAAAAGGCGATTCAAGAGAAAAAGTCCACCTCGCAAACATCAACTAGTAAGAAGGGTAGTATATTACTCCCCGAATCTAAAGGCGAGCATTGGCAATCGTCTTCGGGGACCTTGCCCCCTTCCCTTGACGACCCCTCGACGACGATGACGACAATGACACCACGAACGTTGACAAAGACAATAACGACCGCGACGTGAGAACTCCCCTTACCAGTGGCTGGTTATGACCAGCATGGGCCCTCCCCCCCCCCCAGGTTAGAGTGGTGCATTATGGACCTAACGGTTGACGCGTCCTTAAATTAAAAAATAAAATCACAACAATATCACCCAGTCATCCCACTAATAAATGTTATAAAAAGCATGCCTACATCTCGTCAAAATACTCCAATCAAGAACTTAAACATTTTCCGAGGATTTACGCCCCGGACCCGCATTGGGCCCATTGGTTGAGGGGCCTATCCCCCCCCCCCCCCCCTGTTGTACAATATTATGTATACTTTACTCACGAAAGAGCGTATACCCATTAATATTTTTTTATTGACACCACTATGGCCCCACACATATTTTGCCAGGGGTCTTCTGATTTTAAGTTACACGGACACCCCTGATAAATGATAATAATAATAAATAATCAACAAATAAATAGTTTCACCATTCGATTTTGTTTTTATTTTATATGTTGTTTCTCACAATGTATGTAACTTGTAAGTTATAGTGGCATACTGGATTTTTTTTAAGTATTTAGACTACCCACTCAGTGATTTTCAGTGGGGGAATTAAATTTAAAGCCAACCAAGCCAACCATGTTGGCGCCGGTAGTAAACACCGATCAATCAAGCTGGACACGATTCCATCCGTGGACAGCACCAGAATCAACAAGGCTTATTCGGAACAACCTTGGAATTTAGTAATGTATCTCGTTCCCATGACGGCTCCAGAGTCTCCGTTTACACATTCCAGAAATGTCTCGTGATTAGGCCTTACCGCCTTATATTTCTTACACTTATTTCAATCTAATAAAGAACACTTTGTAAGCTATAAATTGTGGGATGCTACAAACAGTTGCTTGAAAGAAATTATATTATTGTGAATATGGGACAAGGGCAAATTATTTAATTATTTGACTAAGTTATTTGGGACAAAATGAGTAAATAAATGATCAAATCTTTCAAATCTCAAGTTAATTAAAAGTAAATAGGTTACACTAAGTAGGCAGAATAAGTTGTCTGAGTTTCTTGCTCCATATGGTGGTCCATTGCACAGTATATTATGCATTGGCCGTTTACCGCATGTGATATGTAAATTACAATTTGCCTAGTGATTATTCAACATCCCCTTCCAGACACCAATATTATTTCAATGTCCAAACAAAAACACAAATTGTGATAAAGATGTTTATTTATTCGCATTATCACTGCAAATATGCGCTTGCTTTTGCAATAGTTTAGAGTTTATGTCCATAAAAACACATTTCGAAATAACTACACTTGGCTATTGAGGGTTTGTATATGAAGTAGGTAAAGCAGACCTATACAATTATGATATATTATATAACCTGAAGAGAAACAATACACAACGAGAAGAGATAAAAAATAAAGGTTTTTGTCAAAGTTTGGTGGAGGTGCCGGGTACGGACTGTAGACCCGGCGCCTCCACCATTTGATTGAATTTTACTAGTTTGTTTGAACAGCCGACTGACTTCACAGATGAGATGATTAAAACTTTGCACACATATAATGTTTTTATAATTAATGCAAATTACAGTGACACGAAAGTAAAAATTATTCAGGTACGCCTCAACAAAAAAACAAATTTTTCTGGTGATTTTGTATGTGTTTTGAGTATTTCCCATAACAATTCAAAATTGAATAATTGGATGACCTCCGTGCAATTGATATAAGTTATTTGATGTTGTTGCACATCAACAAGGATGATATACAATGTTTTTCGTGAGAGGGGGGGGGGAGAGGAGGGGAGCGCTCTCCTCATGGTCTCCCTTATATTATCTCAATATAATTGTACAACAGGCTATTCTCACTTAAAAAAGGAATATCTTCGAACCTGGTACTACCACCAAGTTGTTTAGCTAACGACCTTGTACTCTCTCTCCCCAGACCAACGCAGCTCCGGCTCTTGCAGCCCCGGCTCAAGACTGGCCCTGATGTCGGCGTCAGCTGTGACGTCATCCTGCTCCTACATGGCCCACGAGAGGCTCAGCTACGCGTTCAGCGTCTGGAGGATGGAGGGGGAGTGGAACAACCAGTAGCTTTCCTTGCAGCCCATACCAAGGTAGGCCTACACTATACCATCACCATTTTATTACAGTATTTCATGTCCAAATTGTTTTCTCGATTATAATTTCATTTTACTCTTGTCTAACCCTTTATAGGGCCGTGGTTTCCATATTTACCGCCATCTTTCAAAATCTACACACTTAAATCTGCCAGTTTTTCATACTTTTAACCCGGTCAAAAAGCTGCTTTGTTTTGTTCTGAATTGGTAGCATTTTTCCTTACTAAATTATAATGATTAGAACGATTTTTGTAACTGGTCATAAATAGAATTGTGTATAACAACACAAAAATACACAAAATTCCGGGATGTCCCGGATATTTTGTTTGCTGTGGTAGATTCAATTTGAACATGCAAAAAAATAAAAAAATGAAAAAAGAACTAATTTTCGAAAATAAACTCAAATTTGGATTTTTTTAAACTTTGATACCAATTTGGAATACTATAAATCACCATTTTTTCCGTAAGAGATCAAGTTAAAAAATAATAAAAAAAAAAACTTTTAAAAAATCACGAATTTCAAATTGTTAAGGTAGAAAGAAAAATTTTGGGTCCCAGTCTCTTGCCCTATAAAGGGCTCATGCACAAATTCTACGCCATCATTGTCTGTTATTTCTCACCCTCGATTTGTTTTTGTAAATTAATTCCAAAAAAAAATATTGCCAATTGCCATGCCAATATACATTAATGTACTCGTTTACTCGGTTATAATGCCACGTATATATATATATGGATTGTTGTACGTTTTCGCGGCCCGTCATAGGATAAAAACAAGGATCTTGGGTAAAACCGCGTCGAAAATAAGATGAACCAGGGCAGAACCTGGGCGTCCACCGTTTCGTCTGTACTACGTCAGACATTTTCAAGGTTGACTGTGACTCTACAGACGAAACGGTGGACGCCCAGGTTCTGCCCTGGTTCATCTTATTTTCGACGCGGTTTTACCCAAGATCCTTGTTTTTATCATATATAATATATATATATATATATAATAGAACATTATAATAATTAAAATATATTTTGCATAAACATTTGGCCATAGCACATAACCAATTCGTCGAACCTCCGGCGAGCGAGTGGAGCAGGAGGGACCTTGTTATTTGGCAAAATAAATACCTCTTTAATTTTAGTTCGAATTCAGGACAGAAAACCATCATCTAGTTACATTGGGGTAAATGCGGATTATTTATTTAACATGTTAGTGAAATATTCTTACAAATATGCTGAATAATTCTTTGGAATTTAAAGAATAACCGCAGAAAACCTTTAGGAATATATTTTTGTGACCAGTATTGCTGGGACGTATTGTACGTGGATAGAGTTATGTTTATTGGCCACCGAGGCACCTAATATTTCCGCCGTGTTATGATAATAATCTATAGTGTTCTGCTTTGCTCCTCCGACGTAAACAAAGCTAGTTTTATTAACCACTGCGACCTGCTATTCACCAGCTGCATGGGAGATATTTAGGGTGTGAATGTTTACGTTCGCGTCTTCTCCTGAATGTGTTAAACATTTTTTAGGTGAACCTCTTTTATATACATCACTGTAGAAAAATTAAAGAAAATGTTTGGATTAGTTTACAAATTAAATCTTTATTTTCCTATAAAATTTGTCGGAATAACAAACTTGAAGTTTGGATTAGGTTGGTTAATGTTGTCTTTACGTCGCGTTTTATATAGTTACGGAGTATAGTAAGGAAAGTTATCACAGCACTGACATTGCAAATGTGAAATAAGTTATTGTATCAGTATTTACCTTTCTATAACAACAATGTCGTCGCCCACAGCAGGTCAATACATATTCCACGATTAATTTTCATAATCTGTGAAAAATATGAAAATAAAAAAATCGGTGGTTTATTTGGATTAAGGGCGCGTCAACCGTTAGGTCATAATGCGCCACTTTAGCCTAAGGGATATGGAGAGGAAAGTCACATGCTGGTTCAGAACCAGCCACAAGAATAGGGGGAGGAAAGGGGGGTTTCTCAGTCCTTACGTCGTGGTCGTCATCGCCTTTGTCATCGTTCGTCTTGTCATGGTCGTCATTGTCTGGGAGGTCGTCAATGGAAGGGGGAGGATTCCCCGAAGACGAATGCCGGAGCTCACCTCTAGTTATAGTCTAGGTGATGCTTGCAAGTTGGACTTTTCCTCTTTCCTTGCCTTTTACGGCAAAGCCGCATGGGAATAAAATGAAAAGTATAGCATGCAGAAGTATTACAAAATTTGTGTACTATGTCTTATGTATGTTGAGACGATATGGTCCTGCCCTCTTATTTTTAATGTGTATTTTTAAGTGTCCTTCAGACACAGGTCTGTCACAATGTTATAAAACCCACATGATAATCTGTGCTTGTTAATTTTTAATATTTTTTGTGCATGAGCATTCCATGATAATTCTTTGACTCGTTTGCTCGATGTTTTAAAGTTATGCGATGTGTGCATGCGTGAAAGAGTTGTGTGAAATGAGCGCCCCGCAATCGCCAGACGATGACGAGCGCCAGTTTATTTTAAATACGTCAAAGCTTTCACGTAAATTTTCGTAGAATCGAAGAAATTTCTTTGACTTCCCTTGATATCCCCCGAGCAGGGCTTTAAAAACAAACGCTCAAAGACCAGAAGACATATTTGTTTATTAACACATTAAAACGTCGGAGAGTTTCGTAAATACGAATATAAATTCCTCGAAACGCCGAAGGAAGTCGGCTCGGGGAAATCGTGACGGGATAATCTCCGATCAGCTTTGAGCATCAAAGTCGGCCTCAGTCTCAACTCTCAGTCTCAACTCACTGGACAGAAGTCTAAACTTATTTATCTCGCAAAGAACTCCAATGTCTTAATTTAGTTCTAGGGAACTCCAATATCTCACGCTTCAAATCTAGACGAGAAGATTTTTTCTTTAAATTTTAAAGACCAATCATAACAGAGCAAGCCCCATAAGTGTGATGTAGGCATTGAATTACAAATTAAATAGATAACAGAACACAATACATAATATTCAAAAAACTAAAAATCACATAATATTTGACAAAATACAGATATATCGAGAACAATGTTATAGAACATCAAAAACATTAAAAAAACACTTTGAAAACGTGTAGTTTATGTTAACATTTAGATTTCTGGCAACTAATTGATAATAAATACATTGAATCCGATTGATAAGAGAGAAAGTACAGTCTATTTATAAGTTTGTTTCTTGGAAGATGAAATGTTCTATGGTTTCGTGTTTGTCTTGACGGAACGTGAAAATGCACTTGATCTAGAAATTGAGTCAAAATAATTCTGCAGCAAAAAGCTGAGTCCAATTATTTTGACTATCAGTTACGACGACGACAAACTGAAAGAAGCGAGGAACCAGACGAGCAACTCCTCCCGACGAACAAACACAAATATTTTCAAACTAAAAATAACCCCTTTCCCCTTTGAATATGAATTATATGTTTAGGTTAATCCATTCAATGTTATTTCTGTATTCTCGTCGTTGTGTTATAGTGTCGTGGTTGTTATTTTTATCATTGATGAATACATCTTACAAACTAAGACACATGTTTATCTACCTATGGTGTTCATAACATGAAGTCAACCGACAGTGTTGGCTCGAGTGCGACTCGGATTCAGGAGGTCGCGGGTTCGAATCCCGTCGAGACTGCCAGTCCTGACTGAAGGTTTTTCCCGAGGTTTTCCTCAGTCGGCCCTCGGACATTCCTTTCCTAACTACCCTAAAGGCTAGAGGGCACTGTGCCCTACAATGGCCATCTCGCTTGACGAGAAAAATACAAAAAAAGTCAAGAACTGATTCAATCTAATCTGATGCATATAGTTCCACTCATCACGCCACTGCGTTGTTTACTTTTTGAAACTCTACAATGGTTATAGTGAATCTTTTTATTATAGAGTAAACAGTTCATTTATTATAAGTTTATCAAAAAGTATTTGTATAGTCAAATTTATACTTGTTTTCAAAACACATAAATATATTGTTTGAACATTGATAATTCGCATTTTAGATACATAATGAACCAAATGTGTTAATTTATAAAGGTATGGGTGAATGATGTTTTTTTTAATTATGAAACTATTTTGATTTACTAACGATGTTAAGGGAATGAATGAAAGCATAATTAGGGGTATAGTGCGCTGATAATAAGTGCATTTGTTGCTAATACATGCTTCAAACAATGAGTATTGATGTACTAGGATGAAGAACATGCCTAGCGCGATATCCACAGTCCACACCCCTTCGAGTCAAGCTTCGTATACCGTCTCCGAACCGCATTGACGTAATAAAGAGTATGATTTGTATTATTTCATCATTCGCATGTCTATTATTAGGAAATTATCATCGTACACAGATTCTGTATTATGTTCTAGTAGGTAAAACATATTGTTGATACAAAGAAGTACACGATGTTGAAAATAAGTAGGTTACCCTGATTTTCAAAAGAGTTTGGAGTTTGATAATCTGGTACAAGGTCTTCTTAATAGCGTAAATATCCTGTTTATAATGACAGAAATTTGATTACAATATAGACAATTCGTTTACAAGGTTCTCCAAGAGAGACAAGCCTCACAAAAAGTAACCCCCCTCCTCCTCTTCAGACCACCGCTTATTATACCCACCAGCCGTCCACAAAAACTTCAAGTTACATTAGGCTGAAAAATGCACAAAATAAAAATAAGTCCAGGATGGTATATAGTTCCAAGAGATGAGAAGACAATGTATGTAGTAATCCGAACAGTTGGGCCAGTGTATTATATCATGTCTAGGACGCTTTCACACGGTCTGCGCGCTAGTTCTGAACGACAGAAACAGCTGTACATGACCAAGTGCAACGTTGCCACATCTTGCCATCTGATACTCGGTACATACATACATACGCAATTACCAGATCTAATCTTGGCTTTTCTTTCATTTCAGAATCCGAGGGATGGCAACGTCGTCAGACAAGCTAAGATTTACTGCGTAAATTCTCGTTTTGTGCATCGACGAAAAAACTTTAGAACTGTGAATAATGTTGAAGAACATACAAAGTGAATTTAAATGTGCCATTGTTGTTTATAATGATTTTATTTTTCTAAGAATCCCTTTATTTAATGCAACTTTTGGCTTAAAACTTGTACATTTTACACATATCGGTTTTGTAGGCGTTAACCTTGTAAATGTATGTAAATATTTTATTATATTAGTTATTTTATTTGAGCCATGATAAATGGTAAATACAATAATGTTTCATAACTTTTTTAATTACGATACCTTCTTCATAGCCTTTGAGCTCATACTTTGATGTAATATATTTTCAATGGTGTAAAAAGACGAATGCAATACATGAAACTTCAAACATGACATTAATAATTAAATAAGTTATTAAAATAAACAAACTTTTATAATAATTTTGTGTTGTTCATAAGTATTTCATCATATTTGCCTAAAATGTTCCAGTTGTCCTAAAGCAAAACCTTCTATGTTCCGTCTCGATTGATAGATTTGATGTACCCACCATTAATTACCTACTTTAGAATTTGAATTAAGAATATTTAGCATTAATTTTTTTCACACCTAGCATCTCTATAATAATGTGTCGACTCATTTAATATATATAATATTCTTCATCATATTACTCATAACTTCAACTTGGTTTATATAATATGTCTAATATGTCAGCTATATTGACAAGCACGGGTAAAGGAGTACCCAAAAAAGGGACGAAAACTTACCTTTATTCATTACATAACTTGTAATTTTATTCTTACGTTCGATCGTCTTTGGTGGAGGTGCCGGGTAGCTGGTTATTTTATACTTTATATGCCAGAGCTTCTCTTAGAGCTCACACTGTGTGATGTTATCCATCAGTTCCTCTAGATTTGTCATTACAAATATTAAACTCGCTTTTGATTGGCATCAGGGAGGGACAGCAAATCAAGTGTATGTCACAAGTCAGCTCGGGTATTCTAGACAGGCAGTTATTCAAACATCAAGAGAGCTGTCGTCTTGTCTTGTCTTGTGATGGAACACGAATGTCTGACTGTTTCCCGAGTTGTCCTCGTGAGTGTCATATCTTTGCTACTTGCGTTGCTACATTGCCAGACATTTCATCCTGAAAACGTGTCCTATTGAACAATATTTCACTGAATTGTTTAACTTTTAATGAATTGAAATAATTTTATCTAAGTCTAAAGAACTAAAATCCAAGAATGTTTAAATAAAAGTAAGACTTGGTTGGAACTGTAAAATAAAATTTGGATAATACATTTTTTCATAGAAATTTAGTGATATATTTCAGAACGGTGTACTTTTTTAACTCGCTCGAGGGTAACCTGTTTTATGCTCCTCTCGATTCTTCAGGTGTCGAACTAGGTATTTAGTTTAGTTTTAGTTAGGATTTTGTGAATAAAGGGAATGTCCTACCCCTAGGACTGTTTTAAAGGTTTCAATCCCGTATTGCTCGGAAAAAACTTCAGTCAGGATTGCCAGGTTAGATAACCGGAACCTGCCGAACCAGAATCTCGCGCGTACCGATTTAGCTACAACTGTTGGGGAGTATAAGGTATTCAATAAAATTGACCATTACGGTATGTTTGTGTTGGAAAAGTAATATTTCAGATTGCTTTAGATCTACAGATTGTTTCGTCCCGGTGGAAAAATCATACCGGTCTGATGTACCGGAGAACACAAAGCCCCTTGTTGACAGGGTGGATTTCTTATTTATTAGTTATAAAAACTGTTTTACAAACGAGGGCAGCCTTTGAAAACCTGCGAAAGAAATCAAGTCATAAGTATTAAACAAAATCTAAAACAATCTTCATTTCGCCACAAAAAAAAAATAATGTTGCCAAGACCCCCAGCCTTGGCTGGCAATATTTTGGTGAATACATTTTTTTTCATGAGTCACAGTAGGACTGCGCCCAACACACCGTCTAACGACCTCAGACTGATACAAATGCCTCCAATCAATCCTGTGACCTCTCAGCAGCTCTTGACACTTGGCGGGATCCAGCCCACGAGTCAAAAGAGCGCCCCATCATTGTCTTCTATTTGAGGATTTTGGCTAGAGAGGAAATCCATCATTTTTACAGCACGCTTGTAAATTGTTTTTTATGTTTGTTTGTAATGTTGAGACGACAAATTTATAAACTAAGATGAAGAATATTTGGCACCTCTCTGGCCTAGCTCGTTGTCGTAAGACTTATGCCTTCCGGACTGGGCGGCTAGCCAGACTTGGCTGGAACGATACAGCGTGCAGGCATGAAAGTTACTGTGTTCTTGTTTCCTCGCGATTTGTGAGACCCTGTTTATAACACAGCGTCACTGTCACACCTTTATAGAGAATCATTTTCAGAAATTACTTAGCAACATTATTATTAATATGTAAAAAAAAAAGTTAATTTATTGATATAATTGTAGACTTGGAAGAACTAATTGTTGCATAAAATGAAAAGTATACACTTTAAAAAAAAGAAAAAAGAAATAAAAAATTTGATCTATAATAATAGTACAGGATCAGATAATATATTACACTTACGTAGGTGATAATAGGTAAACAAATTCAAATTTCAGTATCTAATAATTTCATTCACTATTGGTGTTTTCCCACAACACATTAACGTGTAAATAAAAATCAGTCTAACTGCTTCGAAAGATTTAAATTATACTATATCATTGGATTGTATTTAAGATCTTGTTGAATGTTGATTGAAAGTAGAGATACGGGTGGAAGACACAATCAATAGGGCTTAGCATGTTTGCAATGTCGCAAATCAAAACTTTGCAATCTTACAAATTAATGTTGATTTGATTATCTTTAAATAAGCTTAGTATTAAAATAAGGAGCTCCCATGCAGGTCTGAACTTTAGAAGGTGCAAACGCATAAATAGTGGTTAATTTTGAAGTACAAAGCATTGAACGACCGCCCAGCCAGCACATCGCTCATCGCACAAGATTATGCAAGAAACCAGCTGAAAATAGACCGTATTAAAACAATTACTGTATCTTGACGTTGACAAGAAAGAAGCTCCGTTGTCTACTCTAGGCTGCGTTTCGTAAACGTTACGTAAATAAATCATTTTACGAAAGACTTCCCAAACAAGACCCAATTATAAATGGTTTTGCTAATCGCTTGAGAGTATTACCTTATTGTTCAATCCTCATGGGCGAGATAGAATTTCAGGCATGAATTGACTTTTAAATCAGTTACCCCACCAGCAAAATCCAGACAATGGAAATGATCTAGCTGCAAAAATGTTAAATACGAATTCATATTTATTACAAAAACTATGCAGTATTTTGTTATTTTATAAATTAATATTTGTCCGCCTGTAGAAATCCCATAATGATACAAACTCAGGGCCCAGGAGTATGCACACACAACTCACACTACCCCTACACATAATATTGTAATTAATACAATCCACAAATTACAAAACGTAGTAAATTACCGTATACCATTGTATTATGTTCAATGTAGGGCAAACAAACTCAAACTGTCCCAGACAATTATGAAAACAGATATAATTTTCTACACCTTTTATTGGGGGGGGGGGGGGGGGGATATTATAAGTTGAAGGAAAATTGTCGTTTTATAAGACGAAATCCCACCATTCGCCTTTCCCCGTGTCATGGTTTTTACCGGTCAATACATTACTAAATCATTATCAAATATATTTATTGTTTAGCTGAGATAAATGCCCCTTCACAGGCTGGAGCCTCCTGAACTGCCTCGCATCAATGCTCGTATGCAGGCGCTGAGTTCAGCCTTCTATGTCGGAATGGAACTACAAAGTGCGAACGGGAGAACAGAGTTTCGTGTATGCCAACCAACGAGTCTCGTTTCTGTTCTGTTTCTGATCTAAACGCGTTTGAAATGTTTTCTATGTTAATTGCCCTTTAGGCGCTGGCAAGAGCGAAACATTCCCTACCAATACTTTGAATCACTGCTACACTTGTAAGTTCACATAATTATAGCATTCGCACGAATTAGACTAAGTTGCACTTTATATAGGAACGTCAAACGATCAATTATTCTCGAAAATAAGCGATCGCCAATTTGATAATAGATATCGCACAATAATCGATTAATTGACAAGATTTTGTATTTTGTATATTTTACTGAGTAGTCCCGAGAAACCTTTTATAAAAAAGTTATAGTTCCTAGATCGCATGCAATTAATTTATTAAATTCTTTATTTTAATCATTAATACTTTCGTGTAAGATTGGTACTTTGCAAGTGCAGATAGAACATCGTAAATGTTATTAAACATTAATTAATTGAACTTAACACTGCTCTTATGAGGGGAAATAAGTTTTTATTATGTAGCAATATTTCGAAAAGTTTCACTTTTCTTTGACTGTCTAACATTTTTTTTTCAATACAAACATATTGCAAAAAAACAAGGAAAGTGAAACTTTTCGAAATAATACTACACAATAAAAACTTATTTTCCCACCTAAGAGCAGTGTTAAGTTCAATTAATTGTTAAATAATAATTGCAGATAGAACGTTGTGCTTGGTGTATGCATTAATATTATATTTTATTACACTAAGAAACTTGGAATAATTCTACCCCTTTTTCTAGCTAAGGTTTTCTATTTAATTAATTATTAAAATTCTTTATAATCAGTGCAATGTCTAATATGTTCCAACTCTCGTGCAAGCTTGCAAGTGTTGCTTGCGTCACCCCAGCCGGTGACGGACGGACGTCCCCGTGACAGAGCGGGAACCCGGAGGATTGTGACAGGAGCGACAGGATGGGGCGTCGCGGTCCCGAGGATGTCACGCATGGCGGTTCGCGGGATCGGTTCCACATTCACAAAGACGGCACCGCCGTTACTCATCGCACGCTCACTCAGATGGCGTTAACTCTTTTGTGGAGCAACCACAACCAACCACAGAGAGGACAATACGTTATTTTACACACAACCTAAGAATTATTACGTAAAATTGTTTTTGGGTTAATTTGGTGAGCTTTTGATTGGTCATGATGGTATCATTCATGTGATTTCTCGTAGATCTGGTAAGGATGTGAAAGTATATCTTGATGTAGGTCCGTGTCGATGAAGTTATGGAGAAGTTTGTAGATAAAAAATACGTCGGTTGCACTATACGACGACTTGCTAGTGTTATAGAATCGAATGTTGTTGACAAAGTGTAGCAATAGAATAATGTGTTCGGTGAAAATTTATATTATTTTGGTAACAAAGAAAAATTAAAAATTTGTATTGAATTTGAATGTGTTCAACTTCCTTAATTTTGGTAACGTGATGATGACCACACAAGACTCACTTAACCAACCGGATAGCTTGCAGTAAATTCATCCTGACTTTTAGATATGGTGGAGGTGCAGGGTCATTAAACGCGAGTGTGAGAACGTCAAACCCGTTATGAGTTTTCGTCGATACCTTATCAACCTGTCAGACACACGTTTTTAATAACAGTCCTATACTCTTTGATACACTTTTTGTACTTGTATTTTATTGTAACTTTAGAATTTGTTAGTATTAGAACTCACGCATCGAACATCTATCTTATAAGCACAGGTATTTATTTCAATGCACCTCTGTAACCAGCCTCGCAATGACAGACAGGACCTATCATTGAGTTTATAATATGCAGTAAGAGATCCAACCGCTCTGTACCGCCGATAAACGCAAGCATAGTTTTGGCAAACAATGAAGAGAACGCACAAATCGAGGAAGCGTATGTTTGCAACTCTATATAGACAAGCGACCACTGAAGTAAAGGGTATCTCCCTATACACATTATAAACTCAATGATGCTAGGCGACATTTCAATGTTATTAAGATACAAATTAACTTAAAAATGTGCTTTCCTTTAGGCCATCAAAAGTAGTATAGAATACCCACAAAATTGCTGCTTGTGGAGAAATTGTTTCCGCCGGCTAAAGCTTTGCCCAGGCCCCACCCATTCCATCATCATCAATTCAAGTTCGCATACCGCCACCTTTGCGCAGTGTAAATATATCTAGGTGCCCGTTAGGGCGCCGCAGCCAAGCCGTGGCGCGCTACACACTCAAGCACCTTATACAGCAAGCAGAGTTGAGGTGATTCCGAGGTGTTACCTAGCCGTCATGTAACGTGATGTGAACTTGAAAACTATCACAATCGAGGGGATTTAGGTACCTGACAACACATGCCAAATTTTATTGGGATATGACCATTCCTTCTTAATGAAAAAATGGCTTGAAACATGCTCAAAATCACTTTAAGGATGTTAGCTACTGCTACTGCTACTACTGCTACTACATCTAATTCGTCAGTTTCAATCGGCCCGCGATTCTGACCAGACGGGTGGGGCTACAATGTTCATATTTTACATGGACATTAAGGTTATATTAATATAGTCTCTTTTGAAAAAAAAAAGTTGAAAAGTTTGCTGGAAGGCTTCCAAATAAAGGTTTTAAAATAAGCCTTATACACTAGGGCAATTCCACGGTAACGGAATTACATTTCAGAGAGCTAACAACACATTCAAAAGACAATATTTCAAATAAGGTAACCTTGTTTAACTGTTCTATAAACTGACTTACATAGAACTTCAATTGAAAAAAAATTAGCACAAGTTTATTTTATTTTAAAATTATTTTTAATGAGTTTTCAGGCAGGTTTTTGACTGGTAACGGAATTACGCTGAAAGTGCCATGTGTCCCTGGTTTAGTTAGTAATTGTTAAAAACCTGTGAATTGTGCAATAAAAATATCTATTTTGCAGCTTCTACAACATCTAGAAGCATAGTACTAAACGTAAATAAATAAATAAATAAATAAATTTTATTTAGAGTCTACCCACTCAGTTATATAACTGATTTTCAGTGGGGGACTTTAAATCAATAAAAAATATAAAAATATAATAATAAAAAATAGCATACCTTCATTAAAAATAATTAAATTACTATATTTAAACTGTATTTATATTCGGTAACGGAATTACGACCCCCGGTAACGGAATTACCCCAGCAAATTACACGTTTAAATAATGCTTGCATGTGGTTTAATTTAACTCTTAATGATGGTGTAATGCAAATCATTGAAACCTTTAAGGATGTTTGGCATTTTGGTTGATATTTAAACTGTTTTAAGGTATTTATTTTCGGTAACGGAATTACAAACCTTGGTAACGGAATTACCCCAGCGAATGATAAATTTTCAAAATGCTTGCATATGGTTAAATCTAACTCTTAATGATAGTCTAATGAAAAAAAGGGTGATTGCTAAACAAGGGAGTCTACTTTTTCAACATTTAACACTGTTTTTGAAGCAATAGTGTTCTGTAATTCCGTTACCGTAATTCCGTTACCAATGAAATATGGAGTAAATACATATTTTTAAAACTATTTTTGATTAAACTCTTCCTTATTTTAGTGAAACATTAGAAGAAAACTACTTTTTTGTCAATTAAGTGTACGAATACATATATATTTTAAAAATTATTGATTTTTGGTAACGAAAATACATTAGGAAACAGTGTATTGGTAAAAAGAGTTAAATGGTTAAAGTTCGGACAATTATTTAACTATTTTTGTATTATCTTGTCAATACAACATGTAAATATTGAAAGGAGTATAAATGAAGAAGTTTTTGCTTAAAAACATACCCAAAATTAAATAACCAAAATATGTTCTTACAATGTTCTCCAACCTGCAGTGGTATAGTGAAAATTAAAATGCATGCAAAAGTGAGAAAAAATATAATTTTATGGACTTTTATAAATTATTTCCAAAGCACAACATATTAATTTACTTAAATTTTCATGAAATACATTTCTATAAAAGTATTTAATTTTCTCTAATCAGGGACACTTAGCTGTGGAATTGCCCACTAGGCATACAATCAACAAGTAACTATAGTTACTTGACACTTGTTGACGGTACAAGCAGAGTTAGGCGGGAAAGTGAGATACGTAAACAAATAGCGGACATTTTAAATTTTTCTTCTTTGTGTGGAACGAGAAAATGTGTCATTATACTCTTATAAAACAAATCAGAAACCGTCCCTGGCCTAGGTCCAGATGTAGAAAATTATTTATAATACAACAGTGTAGATCTAAAGTTCCATTAGGCTAGGACTAGATAAAATAAATACTTACATTACATGTTTGACAAGCCTAGCCAAACCTAGGCCAGCACAACCTTGTTCTGACACACTTCCCGCACAAATATCTAGTTTTGATTACTAAAAGCATAATTCATATAAACAATAGTATGATTGTCCACCTAGGCTATACAAAAATGTACGGAAATAATACACCTATTCTTTTCTTGCAATGATCTCACGCAAAACTCCTGTCACTATATAAAAACAAAAACAAAAACTGTGCAAATTTTCGATGTTCTTTTGATAATCATTTGATTTACATGGCTGTGGATGCAGTGAAAGGTATAAAATAACATTAGTTGTGCGCTTGTTGTAGCATGGGAAAGTTTTAATTGGCCGTGAGTTGCCTAGACTTAACCAGTCCTTATACCGTCGTTATACCATGGTTATACCATCTATACCCAGGATGTAACATGAATCCGGGTCTAGATATTTTACATGATATTGTTATTGCTAATACCATAGAAATTAAATCAACTTTGATAAAATTATTATATTTTAACAAATAATTTTGCAATGGAACTTGAAAAAGTAATGAGATCACACACATAACAAAAACTTGTAGAAATACAGCCAAACCTTACACACTCAAAAGAAATGAGATCTAAAAAAAGGGCTAAGCTCATCTACCCTTCCACATTTGCGCATTCTTAATTCATAAACGTACAGTGTCCCATAACAGCATCCTCGAAAAGCTTGGCAAAATAAAATTTGCAGATTACGTTTAAATTAATTAGAAAAAAGAACTTGGATGAACTATTACGTTTAAATTAATAATCGCAAATTCTATTTTGCCAAGCTTTTCGAGGATGCTGTTATGGGACACTGTACGTTTATGAATTAAGTATGCGCAAATGTGGAAGGGTAGAATGAGCTTGGCCCTTTTTTTAGATCTAATTTCTTTTGAGTGTGTAAGGTTTGGCTGTATTTCTACAAGTTTTTGTTATGTGTGTGTTATATCATCCTCCCATCGACCCTCATTACAAGATTATTAATTTCATTATCTTAAAGGTAATGTATAGGCATAATAAAATATCAAGTCTCTACATTTATACATATATACATACAAGAACATACAGCTTTCAAACAACTCATTCTCGTTTCACGTACGGCGGTACGCAAACCAAGAAACTCACAATACAAACATAATACCACCACACATAATACACATATTACAACATAATACATAATAACGTCTAATACGAAAGCCATTAGATCACAATACAAACATAATTTGCACTAGATAATTGTACAACAACAACACGTGAAGTCACCCCCATCATCAATAAAGGTTGTGTCTCCCGTAAAAACATCAGTCATGCTGCTGTCGCCGAGTCCAAGGTCAAACCCATCGTCCGAGTCCATGACACTTGTAGCAACGATCACGGTAGTGGGGGCGTAAGGACCAATGCTGTCCGGATGTAGGTGGCTTGGACCTGAATCAGGAATTGTATCTGCCAAGTTGCGTACGGTATCGTGTCCGCTAGAAATCACTGCAACAAAGTCATATCTCAGCTAGGTCTTCGTAAAATAACGAAAATATAGTATTTTGAAAAGTTATTTAATGTTGTTACGGTATGTCTTTGAAGTTAGTACTACTTTAGGCATATTTTTAGACAATACAGCCTATTTATGCATGTACTTCATTCATTAGATAGGTACTAGTGGAACAGGTATTTTGATTATTTACATATAGACTATTTTTGGACATTAGCCCTAACTCTGTTCTTATGATAATTAATTGTGATATTTCGATTATGTTTTATTGTTCTTCATTACCTCATTATATTCGTATTTCATTGTAATACCTAATGTTTTGACAAGTCGGTCAAGTCGACAGAAAATGTGACCGCTAGTTCTACAATATGATATAATTACGTGCGTCCCGTCTGGGACAGGGGTAGAATTGGCCCAGAGTATTCCTCTGTTCATCGTGAAAGGCGAGAGAAAAGAGGCAAATACAATTCCTCAAAATAATAATTCATCAGCTAGCCAAAGTGGGTGAGTATTTTATTCCCCGAAACTAGAGGCGAGCTCTGCATTCTTACGTGAGGGATTCTCCTCCTATCCTCGACAACCTCCCAACAACAACGACGACGACGTCAAAGACGACAACGGTAAGAAGAGAAACCTTCCCTTGTCTGTGGCTGGATCTGTCCAGCGGTTGTGTCTGGCGCATAATGACCTAAATATTGGAGCACCCTTAAACCAAATAAACTTAAAAGTTAAAACCACTATAGCTTACCACCTCCTTGCTTACCACTTTCCTCGTCTTCGCAGGGACTAGGATTTGCATCTTTTACTTCATGTACAGTAACGCCCCTGTTTGAAATCACTGTAAGAAAATTAAACCACTGGTTAGAGGTTATAGGTATAATTAGTAAAATCATACTGTAAAACAAAATTGTAGGGTGCCCGCTGTATGGTATACACAATCAGAGTATCAGATTTTAACCTGTGTGAACTATCTATTGTGTGGATAAGACAATTGTGAAGGGATGTCCGAGCACTGAGGAAAGTCTCGGAAAAAACCTTCAGTCAGGATTGCCGGTTTCGACGGTTAACGCCCGAGCTAATACTGTGGGTCATACTGTAGGCCTACGTTTAGTTATACCCTTCCTATAGGTGACTAGGTCCTAGCTAGAGTTTTGGTCACATAGGCCTAAACCTATTGTGTGCTAAGCCTGGCAGGTAGATCAAATCACCAGAAAATAATTGTGTGCAAGTTAGATCTAGCAATATACTAACTTACCATTATCCGCGTCATCACAGCGACTAGGAGTCTCGTCTTCCGAGTCACACGCGGTAGCCTCTCCATTAGAAATCACTGTAACAAAATTAACCAGGGTTTGAAAGCATTTTATACAAACATATAAGATCATAATATGCATGAAATATAAATAATAGACATAACCTAAAAGTAAGTTTATGTTTAGACATTTTTTATATAAAATGATGATGCCGATCCTTACAATTAGTTCTTTCTTTCCCATATATCTCTTGTCCTTGGAGTTGGTGTTTTCTATCTCCATGGCTCATGCTTTTAGGATTTAGTTAGACTTATGTCAAACTACGTAAACCATGGCTGTCATATGCTGTCATGCAGCCTGAACAAGACAATAATATTATTAAACTACACTGCACTCTAAATGTCGTGCTGTATATTTGATAGAGGGCAGTAGAGTATCTATTGGCAGTACTATTTAAACTCCATGGTGGTACAACCATGGATTTAATGGTACGCGGTTGGTACGAGGTGCGTTATGGATAGTCATGTGTTGAGTACCCGGTAACATTCCATTAGCTGGATCCAGCATGGATCTTTCCTCCCTAGTCTAGGCTAGGATGGCGCATTTTGGCCTTATAGTTGACGCGCCCTTATACCAACTAAACTCAAAAGCCTATCATATATACCTGTATATCAATCAACTTAAATGTAAATGTCCCCGGGTACTCAACACATGACTCGCTCACTCTACTAACAACGACTTAGACGTTTTAGTCAAGTTGGCTTAGGCACCCTTGTACCCTGAATGTGGGGGACCTCCGTTCATACTCATTGCTGGATTGTATTAAAAAAATTAAAGAACATGTTTTGAAATGTACACAATACTATTTAAAACATAGCCAGTATACGAAATACGAGTAAAGAATGCAAAGTTTACTCAATCTCCCACCGGAATTTGGGGGAACCTTCAGCGTGCAAGATTCGATACACCTTGGTCACTGCATGCAATTTTCACCGCCTGACAAATAAAAAATAAACACTCACTATTATAATTTATTAAAATATTATTTATATTGGACTGCATTAAAATTTGTATACCACATATTGCACTGGCGCCCGAAATGTATGACATTTCGTTGGACTTGAGGATCTGAGGACTTCAGGACTTCAGGACTTGAGGACGGTATGGTAGAAGTTATTGTTGGACTTGAGGACTTCAGGACTTGAGGACGGTGTGGTAGAAGTCTTTGATGAAGCCGCCATCCACGTGCGAATCCTCCGCGATAATGGAACATTGCGGAGGGATCCTGATTTATCCTGAAGGTCCAGGACATCCGGTCGGAATGAGGGTGAGAACGTGTTTTATATTTTATTACCTTAATCCTTGGCCACCCAAACTTTGCTCCTTTTTCTTTGTCACCAACGAAATTGAATCAATAGGTAATAAAATATAAAGTGTGGTGCCAAAATAAAAACAACAATAAATCGCACCTATTATTTCTACCGCTATACCGGCTAGGCGGGTGGTGGTATATAGTAGTACTAATTCACCCCAGATACACACAGCACTGAAGGGCGCACCTCCGCACTAGGACCACGTGGTTACCAGTGCGAAGTAAGCTTTGCCGTTTTCAATTAGCGATAGCACTTTTTTTATTGAGCTATTAGCGAAACACGGTATAACATCACGGCATCTTCAGAGCCCTGACCAGTATGTATGGTCGTGGCGTACCGTACCATGTGCATGGCGGCATTGGCCAATAGTTTGATCATTGTCGGTTTCAATTGAAAACGATTGGAATGAATTGAATCGTGTTGGTTCGAGTTGAATTGAATTTAAATTAAATTAAACATACATATAAATTTAACACAATAAAACAAAAATAAATAGTTATTTGCAGCAATTACCGTAAAAGTTTTCAAGAACTGGGTCAAACTTTTACGACAATTGCAATGAATTATTAAATAATAATAATTTAAAAAAACGAATAGAGAGTATCCACTCAGTCACGGAACTGATTTTCAGGGGGTGGGAGCATTAAATTTGAAGCAGACCACGCCAACCCTGCAGGCGACGACACCAACGACGAGCGAACAATGACCAACTAGAGACCGCGGCATTAAGTATGAAAAACAAATCAATGGAGATGGACACGATTCCACCCGCGGGCAGCACCAGAATCAACAAGGCTGATTCGGAACAACTTTGGAATTTATTATGTGCCTCGGAGTACGGCTCCAAATTCACCGTTTACACATTCCTAGACTAGAACTGATGGACATAAGTCCACATCAGAAGTTACAAAACTTTTATCTAAAGCGGGAATCGAACCCTGGATCTTCTGCATTGGAAGCGTAGCCTCTAACCACAAGACCAACGAACCACACAATTAAATATTAATTAATAACGATATCCCGGACCTATTCTCAAAAAACATATTTCGTAAACAAGATAAATAGAAATATGAACACTAAATTCGATATACTACACGATCTGTCTAAAATGTGCAATATAGCTACAGAAAGAAGAATCAAGTCGACGCCTCGCCCGGCAAATTGAAATGAGTCCTTCTAGTCCAATCAGAGGAGAAGAACGTTCACAAATAAACCCGTCGCTCCTCTTCAGCATCAGATAGAAATCTCGTTACATCTTCGGCGCGAGGCTGGGAGAGACATTGCCAAAATGTTTGACGGATACGCGGGCCGGCGCGTAAAAAACCGGCGCCAAGACGAGAAAAAAAACAAAATGACGCCATAACGAATTTGACAGTGAAACGACGGCCTCTTTGCGGATGTTCCCCCTAACCGAGGACTTAACTTCACCTGCTTTGGCCATTTCCGGCCTCTTGCACTTGGTGGAGCTAATAATACATCATTCTGGTTGGTTACTGATTATTCATTCAGATTTACCATTTCTTCTTCGTATGACGAAATGTGAGCAAGGGGAATATTATGTTGTTTTATCGAACTTCCGTCTGGCACAGAATGAGTATGACTGACAAGTGAAGGAAGTCATGTTTATATACAGCAACTACTCGCATCGCATGACTTAATCTTCCTTGTTTTACGTTGATGGGAGACATTCAGCCCTGGAGATCACGGTGTTGCACGTGCAACTATCGTCAGTGATTGATTTAATATAACAAATATGAATATTAATATTCTATACAATTCAGAAGTTAAAAAATCCATCCTGATCGGGGTTCGAACCGGAGTCTCCCACATTCCAGGTAGGCGCCTTAGCCAACAAGACCACCGAGACGGTAACTATATTTAACTTCTGAATAGTAGTAGATCGGCTAAGGCGCCTACCTAGAATGTGGGAGACTCGGGTTTCGAACCCCGATCGAGATGGATTTTTAAACTTCTGAATTGTATTAAAATATTAATAATTCTACCTACGAGAGTGTTTCCCAACCAACCAAATCGAGAAACAATTTAATATTATGTCATCAAAGATTTGTGTTTATTATGTCAATTGTTGTTATCAATGATTTCCAAATAAGGAGAATGCAGCAATAATCAGTTGTAATCAGTCAACGTCAACGAGCAGCGTTTAAAATTAAGTTATTTAAAAGTGTAATGTTTTGTTGTAAGAAGAAACGAAATAAAATGTATTTATTTAATATATCGTTCTGAATAATATACAAATGAGTACAGTAAATAACAAAAAACGTGTGTCAAAATAATATGGTGAGGGCTGAGTGAGTAGTAGGTTCTTGGATTGGCAATATTTGCACGTAAATGATGTGAAATCGAAAATCTTCTAACCTTCTTCGCATTACTCTACATTTATCTATATGGTACCGAAAGAGATGACCCATGCGTAGCGGGAGGGTACTCTGTTTCGGGAGGTCGCGGGTTCGAATCCCTCAACGGCAGTACCAACTAAAATAGTTTTATAGAGCTTTTCTTTAGGGGTTCGTATTTCAGAATTACCTTACACCCTGTAATAATAAACAAATTATAGTCACCTAAATATATAGTCACACAGCACAGCACACCAGACCATGGGGTAAAGCTAATGTGAACCCTAGAGGGCATCTTCAAGTAACAGTTGTTTTGTACCAGGATTTTAATTCGGGGGGGGGGGGGATCTTGAGGGTGCCCCCAGCAAGTGAGGGATGCAAATAATGACATTTTGCTAATTTTTAAAATGCTTTCGTCGATAATTTATAAAATTGTGAAGATCCACATACTGCTATAGTTTACAAAATCTTGCCATATGTATAGGGCAACATATGCATGCACCATAATACATGGTAATATTTAGTATTATTATAACCCTTCTTCTGGTTTCGGGGTAGATCGGACAGCGGACACCCTGATCCCCCCCCCCCTCTATACGCCCCTGTTTTGTACTAATGCACTGAGGAATGTGAAAGTAGAGAATATATACGGTAGTTCATATATTCAATGAACCCTCCAGATTTTAAGAAAAATAATGGATTGAAAGAAATAGTCGAAATATTTCGTCCCGACCGGAAGTCGAACCCTGGACCTTCGAATCCTGGCATCAGAGCTAATCAGGGCGGCTGTACAAACAGACGCTTTCTCCAACAGCTGTTTCATTATGTTGTAAAGACTGCACCGAATCTGTTCTGAGTAAATGAATAATAAATAAAATTAAGTAAATCCACCCTGACATGTTATGCTACCTGTAACGGTACCCATTCATTCAAACTCGCAGATTTTACTTTTAGGGTCGACGCTCGAAGCTCATCGCACGTGGCTTGTTCTTCAACAGCTGGTCAACCGGTCAGTTAGTTCGACACGTGCGCGTCAACAAACACAACAATACACAACCGCTACACGAACGAATCTGTGTAACAGGTGGTTTGTCCGTGTTGACGCCTCGAGACCTCGAATTAAACCACCCCTAATCCTTCCTAGCTGCTTTGTTGATGCTCTCGAGTCAACGTCGCGGATCTGGCGGCCAGATGCTGCCAACCTGGCCACCAACAATTAAAACTGTTGTACAATTACAGAGCGGATATACTGCGTGTCAATTAGAAGGCTATGCGCATCCGGTCTTGTGGGGGGGGGGGTCAGGTAGCCGGGTGAACTATCGAAAACACGTGTTTTGCGAATTAAAGTGTTTAGGGCTGGGGTTTGAGGTGGGGTAGGTGCAGACCGAAGTAATACCTGATTGTATTGAAAGTTGAAACCTTCAATGAACGCCGCGGATATGACCGAGTGCTAAACGTCTACACGCGAAGTACGACCTGGGGGGTTTGGTTGGGATGAAACAACAACTACGATCAAACTTGTACTAACCCAGGCCAGGTGTTCTGGGTTCACTCCCCGCTGTTGGTAACATTTTATTCTTGTTATCATCACAATCATCATGTTATTGTTAATGTTGTTATTGAATACAAGTACAAGGTTTCAAAAGCCCGCTTTGACTGGGGATCGAACCCAGAACCTTCGGCTTTTCCAACTGATGATTTTGATTTATACTAACTTAGCTATCTGAGCCTAAGACAAACCTTTAATAAATTGCTATTTATATTGTGATTGTCATCAGGGGCAAACTTTTACGACAGTTGCTATCATTCACTAATGTTGTTGTTATTGTTTATGTTTGTGGTACTAAATAATTTTGATATTATTGTGAAACTCACAAGTGTTTGTTTTGAATATAGGTTTAAAACGAAAATATTCGTAAGAAAAGTCACTTTGTGTATAACCATTCCAATGTGCTTCTGTCAAGGAGATGGAGAGTTTTTATAACGATGGTTTTCAAACTTGTTGGAAGATGAAGCGTTTCTGTGATAAAACATTGGGCAACTTGGGAACTTTAACTTGAACATAAAGGTTCCTAGATTTACATGGGAAGACTGGGAATGAGCTACTGGTCCAAGAGAGAATGTCCATTGAGAGTCTCCTTTATAAACTTACCATTACGCTTTACTAATGTCTCATCTTATGTTTTATGTTTGATTATTTTTTTTAGGTTTTATTTTAAGAGGGGTAACGGGGATCGCCAAGTGTGTCCCCGATAGTAAACGATCCTTGTGTGTTGTCACCCTTGCCGCTTGCGGAGAATAATTTAAAACAAGTTCTGGTGCTATTATAAAAATTTACTTCATCATTTTGAATAATATGCAAGCATGGCCAATATAGCTATGTGTGATGAAAAGTTAAATACTTTCTGTAAAAATATATATCTTTGGCAAACATTGCCCATGCATGTTGGAAAGTTGCATAGAATTTAGAACGTTTGTGCTATATATTTAGCTATGAATTTTTATTATGTCTAAACCCCAAATAATAAAAACCGTTCCCAAGTCCTCGTCTCCCAGTCTTCATTAGCAGGCAGATGCGCTGTGCCCAGCCCGAGTAGTGGGGTGAGTTGACGTAATTTATGTGTCTCCCTCCTCACAATGTCCCACTGCACCTGTGTTGTTTCTAGTCTCTACGGTAGCGTCTTCTGCCCCGCTGATACTGTGCACAGCGGGCCCCGCAAACAATAACGACACGTTGATGTATGTTCCTCACTCTGACATCTCAAAGGCAATAATTGGACATCATGGGTTAATGGCCATGCCAAGCAACATGGCTGCCGTTTGAAAACTTCGAGCAAATGTATTGGTTTTCTTCGTCCGCAACGAATGTGTAGGATATAGAGCTAAGTTCTATATAAGAATCATTTTTCTGTCCGTCTGTGCGTGTGTCACGTCTCACGATAAAAACCGAACATGACGTCCTATTGATATGCGTTTGTTTGGCATTGCCCATCAGGCATCAACAATTGACGATACGAAATGTTTTTGGTGACCCTAGGGTCCCCGACCAGTGGCTAGTTCTTCAGAAAGTTTGAAAATTCATGACCCGGCACCTCCACCATTACACAGGAAGCATATGCGTATATGCAAAGAGACATTTTTTTGTGCTAAGCAACCGGCACTCCACCAAAATGTGTAACGCAAGCGAATATTTATTTTCACTCTTCTCGACGGTCTGTTGATTACGATTGATAATAAATAATGCACTTTACCATATTGAGGCTTACATAAGCATTTATCGTCACTTCAGTCTGGTACCTTACATTCTTTCAATTATACTGAGGTGTTGAATGTTTTTTAATTTGTTGCAGTTTTCGATAATGAAACACGAAGTAGGCTGTCTGCACGTGTTGTTTCTGTGACACGTGCTTGACACGTGTGCCTCTGCACGTGCATCAGGCAGCAGGCGCGTGTTGCGGCACAGACTGTACGGCTTACCTGTGAGCTGAGCAGAGATGTCAGACAGGTAACCAATAGAAGCGAGTCGGGGATACAAAATGGAGAAGCTTTAGCTCTCAGGTAGACCGTAGGATAGTAGATGCTAAGCATACGATGGTCTTTATACGATAGCGATTCTTACGATGTGACTTAGTGAATGCTTGAAGAAGTAAGTAGGGAAATTATTTTTTTAATATTTTCAGATAAGATTTTGGTTTTCATGTGTTTTTGTAACCGTCGCACTCGTATCAATATAGAAATTTTCATTTCTGGTAAATAAATTGTGTATATTATGACTTGTCTGTTCGAATAACGATTATGGCAGGTTAAATACGTGGATGCGAATCGTGAAACCAATATTTGGAAAATATTTATAAATTTAATGTGATGTTCTATTTCGAACAGGTTTGCATGGAGGTGACCCGGGTGCCCCCAACCCCCCCCCCCCCCCCCCCCCGGTGGGGCTCGTGGCAACGGAGCTGCTATCCCGCCCACCGGGTCATTTCTCCGGACTCGAACTAAATTACCAGAACGAGGGACCAGCAGCCCCCCCCCAACCCCGAGAGCCAAACGACGAGGAGAAACATCAATGGAAAGCTGCGGCGCCCTCACTTAATCATGAATTGACAATGGCTTCGTGTCAAGAGTTGAGAAGTCTCAAATGTCTTGACCCAAACCCTCCCAAAGAACCATAATAGATTATCATTGTCTTCGGAGGCATAAAGTCGACCTTTCTTCGTGAAGACTGGCGGTCATCAGTCATCAGTCAGTGTGTTCCCTGCAGTTCCACCCCCAGACCATACAAAACAACCGACAACCTAGCTCCTCAAAGTGCTACCAACTGCACAAACAATGCAAACCAAATAACATTAAAGTTTCGATGAGTAGAATTCCAACACCCATCACTAGAATAATACCCACCTCGAAAATTAGACCTCCTCTCCAAAAGATAAGGAATGGATGTCCCGAACTATGTTTTCTGTATGATATTGTCGTCCGCGGTGCCGGTGGCACATACGATTAGGGCGCTGGTCTGAAGCATATGACTATACGAGGACGTGGGTTCGAATCCCGCATTAGGCATGTTTTTTGTACTCATCCTGCACCCTCATCTATCACCACTCAATATCACTTCCGACTACTATATAGATCTACATATTCCAAAATGTTAGGTTCAAAACGAAAACTCCCACTAGATATTATTTTCAATTGATGAGCGTAAGTTGGTGTATTAAAGACTTCAATTTGACTACCAAACAAAACAGCTCTTTTCCCCCCTGGTTTGCATGTTGTTTTTTAGGGCGCGACTAGTTTCTGTTTCTCTTCTTTTTCTCTATCAGAACCGGACAAACGGTTTCTCCGATCATGATGACTTTTTCAGGGGAACTTCAAAATCTCTTTAACTTAGATCTGCCACGTTTTTTGGTGCAGTCGAAGAAATGTTAATTATTTAGCATGAAGTGACACATTCACGTTGGTTTTTAGTTAAGTCAAACACGCTCATCCATCAACGCGACTACAAGAAGCGTTTGCGAAGTGACCAGCACTAAACAACTATTCGATTTCGAATTTATTATTATGTAAAAGCAAATTTATTCACAGTATAATCATAAATATAGTACATGCACTTGTCACTTGTATAATATGACAAGTATAAGTTGCAAGATTGGAATAATAACAGAGCTGTTTTCTTGTATTTCCATCATAAAACGGAGTAGGGTAGAGCAGTAAGAACTTCATTTGTTTAAAGCTAATTTTAGTTTTAAAAACAAACAAATTCTACATTGTCTGAGACAGTTGACAAAACCACAAAAAACATGCAGCCAGACCAAGACAACATGTACGGATATTTTTTCCACAAATAAGTTATATTCAATAGTAAACTCGGCACTCAAGTGTCCAATATCGATACCCTATTATTGCAAAACCTCGTATCTGTATTGCTATGCAACATTCAAAGCTGTTTTTCTCAATTTTTCTCAACACTCCCGTAGGTGTAGTGTAATTGATTTTATGGAAATCAATCCAGAAACACCAACAATCCAGATGTTATGAAGTTAACCGTCCCGGTAGCTTAGGGGTAAAGCACTCGACCGGCAATCGGGATACCGGGGTTCGATACCCCGCTGGAATGGATTTTTGGATGAGCGTAGCGAGCGTAGCGAGCGAAGCGAAGATTCCATTTCACTACACTGGAGAAAAAAATCCGGAATGTTTTTCTTTTTTTTTCTGTTTGTATTATTGTGTGTTTGTTAACACGATTCCGGCTAAACCGATACTCCAATTGTGATGAAATTTTATGGAGGCCTTCGAAATCTCTGAACTTAGAACTGCCACGTTTTTGAGCGCAATCAAAAAAAATTTCTCATAAAAATCGCAATTTTACGATTTTTTTCGATTTTTAAAAAAATTCTTCGACTTATAACACCTACATGCTTAATCCGATTTTAATGATTTTTTCACAGAACCTTAATTTCATGAATTAAGATATTCTTGTGAAATTTGAGCGCAATCCAAAAACTATTTCTCATGAAAATCGAAATTTTACAGTTTTTTTCTTTTTTAAAACAATTCTTTGACTTATAACAACTACATGCTTTATCCTATTGTAATGATTTTTTCACAGACCTTAATTTTATGAATTAATATATTCGTGTTAAATTTGAGCGCAATCAAATAATTATTTCTTATGAAAATCGCAATTTTACGATATTTTTCTTTTTTTAAAATTACGATTAATAAAAAAATTAAGTAAATTTTTAATTTTATTTAATTTAATTTTAAAAAATCTTCGACTTAGTAATAATTTTTTCACAGAACAACAGAAAAACCGCATAAACACAATGGCAGCTCAATGCACCAATTACGCTCATCCAACAACGCGGCGGGACTTAAGCGTTTTCCTAGTGTAATTTCTGGATTGATTTCCATAAATTCAAAGCTTGTTAAAGTGACCTGGAATATACTCGGCCATTTCAACTATAGCTTAGAAATTTTGCATAGCTACAGCAAACAGATAGAGGTTTTGATTTCATTTTCGTGAAATAAATAGACATATATATAGGCATTAGGCTATACATATGCAATCAAAGAGCATTGTTCAGACTTTGCAATTTTCTAAGTGTTGAAGTGGGTAGGGCCCATGTCTGCCAAAATTCTAAACCCTTCCACCCCCAAAGTTGATTGATGTTGTGTAAGGAAAGGAAAGGAGGGTAATCGTGTTTCCTGAGGAGTATGACGCCCCTCATCCCCCTCCCGAGGGCTGAAAAGATTTATAGCCTCGGACCCAAAGGTCAAGTCATTACCTCTTGTTAATGAACGCTCCTGCAAGGCGTGGTTCATTAGCGGCAGAAAGAAAGAGTCGGGCTGCTAGTGACTCCACCCTCCGCCAGGACCGCTGTTGAAAGTCAGGAGGATCGCGGCTGCTGCAAACGCTGCCAGGCACACGTTCCTAGATGTTTAAGGGCGCGTCAACCGTAAGGTCATTGCACCGCCAACACTCTAGCCTAGCAGATAGGGGAGGAATCCCCCATGCTGGTCAGAACCAGCCACGGGTAGGAGGAAAGGGGCGTTCTCACGTCGTGGTTGTCATGGTCGTCGTCGTCGGGGAGGTTGTCAAAGGAAGGAGGAGAGGTCCCCGACGTCGACCATGCCAGAGCTTAGGGGAGTAATATACTCCCCTAAGTAGGCCTACTTATAAGTACTAGCTGATATTTGCGAGATGGACTATATATTTCCTCGCCTTCTACGATTAGCAGAGACATGCATGCTCTGCCAAATTCTACCCCGGCCCGGGCCCAGACGGGGTTCTTTGATTATATATCTCCTTTGAAAATAAGATCTTATAACAATCTACCGACAGCTCAAGCGTAAAGTGCCATACTCTGATTCAGGAAGACCCGAGTTCGAATCCCGTCGAGACCGGAAATCCTGACTGAAGTGCGAATACAAGGAATCCTCTTACACAGCCCTCAGACACCCTTCGGCCCTATACACATTTCCTCTACTGCTGAGGGCTGTTGAAGAGGACTCAATCCCTTGCAAGTTGCATTCGAATTAACAACTGGGGACAGTTTATATTTGGTTCATTAATTAATTGCACATTTTAATATCATTTTTGAATTTGTTACCAAAATTATTGTTGTTTTAATGCATTGTTGTTGTAATATTACTATTTCTAATCAGCATCTATGAGTGTATCTATCTTATTTAGTTGTCCTCCTTTGAAAATTAGTTTTTTCAACTGAATAGGATAGACGTTCAATTAATTACTCGGGACCTTCCGAATGAGCCAAGTAATCTGATTGATTGGATATTGCTTCACGTCTCATATTTATGCAACTTGGCTAATCGAGACGAAGCCATGTTGAAAGTCATTGGTTTTTAATAGATTGATAGTAAATAAATTATGTAATACACTTTTTGTTTTTGGATGAGCGTAGCGAGCGTAGCGAGCGAAGCGAAGATTCCATTTCACTACACTGGAGAAAAAAATCCGGAATGTTTTGTTTTTTTTTTTTTTTCCTGTATTTTTGTGTGTTTGTTAACACGATTCCGGCTAAACCGATACTCCGATTGCAATGAAATTTTATGGAGACCTTCGAAATCTCTGAACTTAGAACTGCCACGTTTTTGAGCGCAATCGGGAATTTTTTCACATAAAAAACGCAATTTTACGATTTTTTTCGATTTAAAAAAAATTTCTTCGACTTATAACATCTACATGCTTTATCCGATTGTAATGATTTTTTCACAGAACGTTAATTTACTGAATTAATATTATATTCCTGTGAAATTTGAGGGTAATCGAAAATTTATTTCTAATGAAAATCGCAATTTTACGCAATTTGACGATTTTTTTCTATTTAAAAAAAAATCTTCAACTTATAACACCTACATGCTTTATCCGATTGTAATGATTTTTTTACAGAACCTTCATTTCATGAATTAATATATTCGTGTTAAATTTGAGCGCAATCGAATAATTATTTCTTATGCAAATTGCAATTTTACGATTTTTTTCTTTTTAAAAAATTACGATTAATTAAAACAATTAAGTTAATTTTTTATTTTATTTAATTTAATAATAAAAATTAAGTTAATTTTTTATATAATTTAATTTAATTTAAAAAAATTTCTACTTAGTAATGATTTTTTCACGGAACAACAGAAAATCCGCGTAACACATGGCATCTCAATGCACCATATACGCTCATCCAACAACGCGGCGGGACTTAAGCGTTTTCCTAGTTAATAAGTTTCATAACAGACGTTGCTCGCACCGTTTGGACCAGCCTTGCCTGATGCGTGCTGTGTGTGGGTTGGGGGGGGGGGGGGGGGGCGGATGTCTCGTCGCCGCGCCATAAACCACGAAGATGACACAGTCGAAACGAAGGGGAGAAGAGGAACCACCAAATCAAAAAAAGAAGAAGAAATAGTATAATTAAATGACTCGAAATGGTTCTATTGAAACCGCAAACGCTTTGCCTTCCCACCGCGATCCTCCCCTTTTCTCACGCGGTCCCCCCTGAAACCGACACCCCCGGCACAGGGTCGCCGCCGTACCCTTTGATTGATAGCGGAGCGGACGCACTGATTGGCGGCGCGGCGTCTACGATTGGGTGGTGGGTAAACTTTGTGCCTCAAAGGGCCGACGTGAAGACCTAACGGCATAGGTAGAAGGAAGTGGCTCGCCAATTAAAGTAGAATGAGATGATAAGGGACTTTTGGGCCAAAGCGACGCCCCCCCCCCCCCCCAATACACAGTAGTAATATATTTTGTACCTCAACTTCAAATATTAATTTGATACCGTGCAGAAAGCACAATATAACATATGATTACCCTAAAACACTATACCATCCCACACATAACAAAAAACTTGTAAAAATACAGCCAAACCTTACGCAATCAAAAGCAAATGCCAAGTATTTGCAACTATTGTTAAAATGTAAAAGTTCGTGAAAATTTATTTTGCCAAGCTTTGCAAGGATGCAGTCACAGGGCAAAGTGAATTTATGTATTAACATTGTGAAAATGTAGGAAGGTACATAAGCTTGGTATTTCTTTTGGATCTCATTGCTTTTGGCTGAAAAAGGTTTGGCTGTATATTTAAAAGTTTTTTGTTATGTGTGGGATGTCATTACTTTTTCAAGTTCCATTCCAAAATATTTGTTAAAATATTATGATTTTATCAAATACGATTTAATTACTATGGCAGTACCAATTAACAAAAATCCTATAGAGACATAGTAAATAAAGGTGATGATACACATTAAAGCACACATCCATTTTGCGTTGTTTAGAGTATTTTATTAAAAGAAATTAGAAATTTTGTCAAGATACTAAATTTTAAGTATGCCTTAGTTAATCGAGTATGTTTGCATATTTTACACAATTTATAATTTGAATACCCTAGTCCAGTCGAGTAAAAACTAGGTTCATTTTTTTATCCAGCATTTTCCTGCAGTGCCGATGTAAAGTCACAGTCGATACTCGATAGTGCAGGATGTGTATGAAATAACACGGTGGTGTTCTTAGCGCTGAGACAAAATAACAGGTTATTGCTCTACACCGTAACACCACAGATGGTAGCACATGCAGGACAAAACAACATACGTATTGATATTATTATTGTGTCAGGTTTGATTCATTATTGGGTTTTTGTTTGAAAAAAAACTCACTTAAGACTAAAATCTGGTTAACCATTTCTTTAGCTTCAATATAAATAAATTCCCAAATTAAATAAATAAATAACCGTTGAAAGTCAACTTTACACATGTGAACATTTCAAATACAACAATTCAACCATGAAATCCACATTCTGAAAGAAAATACACACTGTAGGAGGAGAACAGGAAGGTATGTGTACACTAGAACTAAGTTGTGTTTACGCTTCATTTCTTTCTGAATGCAGCCATTGTTTGAATCCATTTAAAATGTGTAAAGTGTAAACTGTAGACCACACGCAACACGCATACAAATCTAGGGACTGGATGCCCAACACATGGGATTTGTAATTCATTCTTCAAATATTTGAAAAGAATCTATCGCCAACATATGTCGGCTATCCAGTTTGGTTCGTTCTTTAAGTATTACTAGTTGTTTTTGAAATTAAAAAGATTTTGGGGATTTTGGAAACACAGATTAGCAAGGAGCTAGGGCAACTTTTTATTCACAGCGGTGTTTTTAAATGGTTTCTTTATTCCTAAATTTAAATAAAACCGAGTAATTAGACGATTCCACTCATGAATGAGGTTTGCCAAAACTCAGAACCAGCAAATCAGGGAATAAACACATTTTTGTGGAAGAGCACACCGTACGTGAACCTTCATTCTTCTGTTCAAATCTTGAAATCCGCTACAAATAATCACCGATTTGTACAGCCAAATGAAAAAAATTGCAGCCTCTAGAAAACCAGTTGAAAATTAATGTTATAAAGATACAACTACATAGAACCTACTTTGAATGGTGTGCTTGGTCGAATTGAAGTTTGGAATTATTTTCAAGAGGAGATATTTGCCGTGTGCCCGATCAGATTTTTTTTAATGTTTTGATTTCCTAATAGAGCCAGGTTTCAAAGCCATTCACTATATTTTGACTTGGTAGCATATTTGGGAAAATAGAAAAATGCGGTAAGAATAACACTCGTATAAGAATTAATTAATAACTTTATTTGGATATAGTTTTCAAAATTACATTAGACATCCAGTCCAGCAAGGCAGTCCTTGCCAGAGAATGACAAGAAGTTGGCCAACAGTTGTTACATAGCAGACTAACCTAAACCACTAGTATGTACAAACTGTGGAATTATGATGAATAACATGAGTGTGCCTAGAAAAATATATGCACCATTTTATATTATAATAACTGTAGCTTCATATTATATTATGAAATACCAAGTATCACTCAATCATTCGGTCTAAACACATTTGTACACTAGAGATGTATGCAGAAGAATATATTTGTATGCCTATATATTGCTATATATATGGCAATTTACATAGTACCCACATGTTGATAGTTAAGGAACAAGGATGATATTTGTTTACATTTTGACATTTGTACATTAATATACAGCTGAATATGTAGACTTTCCTACTGTACTTAATTATTTGTTATCTGGTGTAAAATGAAAGTACATATTCACATTGAGCTCATGTTGCAAATAGTGAAGGGAAATTGTGGCACCAAAGAGTTAGTTAGTTAGTGTTGTTTTAGCGCACTCAACAGTAGAGTAGAGTTATCAGTGCCCATGGCAAAGAGAAACACCAGAACTTGTGTGTACTGTACCTACCTATAGGATTGGTATAGGTCTTTACATGAAAATATGCAACCAAATATCACAAACAATGTACAATAAACAGATTGATCAAAAATTCCATTTTATGGAATGTTTTTAAATATAAATTAAGAGGACAAAATGTCAAACTAATAAATAATATAAGGTTGAACTGGACTGGGGTGGTATGTACTTTGTAGTATCTATGTACTGTATTTAGTGTATACCTGATTACAATCCTATTTTATTTTTTTACACATTTTTGCAATTCAAAAAGGGGGTTTGGATTTGATGGGAAACTTACAAGTAGTATTTACTATTTATTTAGGATTTACTGCTACATTTTTTCTGTAAGATGAACTTTTAATCAGGGTCAGCTTTGAATAGAGTACTAAATAGTGAAACATGGTAGGCCCAAATCTTTTCTTGGTGATTTTAACACAAACAATAGCTGGTTTTATTTTGGACACTACTACAGGATGTCTACATATTTCAAGTTAGGTACCAACTTACGCAGTTTCCATGGTTTTACTTTTTCCAGACGAAAACTAATCATTTAACATACAACAAATTTGGCTATCTGGGCACCCAAAACAAACTCAATGACCACAGATTTGATTTGGTATCAGTACTTCCCATGACTTTTACCAATAGGGTAAATAAAATTATTCACTTTATCCAATTTTTTAGATTTGTAGCACAACAAACAGTATTACTATTATTAGATTCTCATTCACTTTCCTTATTTTATCATTTTTGTGCACAGCACAAGATTATTATAATTTAAGAAGAGGGTAACTGCAAAATAAAATACACAGTACACATACATAGGCATTGTCACAAAGGTAAACATTGCATTTTGGCAACAAAAAAATCATGCAGAGCTATCGAAGATTCAATAATATACAGACAATTATTTACCGATTTTCTTCAATTAAATAATATACACACAAAGCATACCTCCAACTAATAGATTTAAAAAGTACAATTCAAATACCTAGGTCCACATTTTCCAAACTAGTCAACTCTTCTCCAATCGAAACTAGGTATAAATAAAATATATGTATGACAGTATGAGTAATTGAATAATATCACGATGAAGCAACAACCAACAATTATAATTTAAAATGCCTCCTTTTCCATCACAAGCAGCTAAATTGGGTGTTTTAATTAGGGCTGTGCGAATACCTGAAATTTTGAGTCGAGTCGATTATTTGAGACTCAAAATCGAGTCCTCAATTTGCGGTAAATGAAGTTTAGTGATCGATGGAGCTGCCGTAGCCGGCACGTTATTATAGTTATAAAGTTTGCCTACAGAAAGAGCTTGCAAGTCTTCCGACTTCCTCACTGGAGCACCAACAGTACAACAAAAACAAAATTAATGAATAAATTGGGTTCACTTGAATCTTTAATCTTAATTTGCTGATACAAATAAAGTGTTTCCTATTATAAAAACTCATTTTAACATCAATTTGAGAACTCGCAATTACTTTCTTCCACTTTTTTGTGGAAAATATAACTACGTACATATAATTTAATTTCCGATAAAAACGTTTGTTCTTCTGTTGGTATCCATTGTCATTCCCAACCTGTAGCTCCAGCTGCAGTTTATCCTTTTTCTAGGGCCCACTTATGACTCTGAATCGGACTCGACTCGGATTCGAAATTGAGTAATTTTTTTAGGAATTGGAATCGGACTCGACTCGAAATAAAAAAGAATCGCACAGCCCTAGTTTTAATTAAATGTTCTGTTAACTTAAAATGAGTCAAGCCCCAAATCAGTCAATTGTTTCATATATAACAACACTTGAGAAGCGGATTGTTGACCGTTAATTAATTACTACCTAGTATGAGGGTTACTGTCTGGGAAACACGTACAAATAAAATAAAATATCTACCTGCGATGAATGCTTACTCTAAAATTAGAAATGAGAAAAACAAGGGATGACATATTATTGTTCAATAGAATTGCTTGTTTCCTAAAACACACGAGTCAAAAACACATATTATGCTTCATTTCCAGCACTTAAAACACGCACTGCCATTCTCTGTTTATGAAGTTTGTTTGCAAAAATTGAAACTCAACTTCCCCTAAAGTATCATAAATCATAATAAATCGTAAATCAAATAACAACACCAATCAAACTATCACCAATAAATAAAAACTATATAAATTTGTTATTAACAGTCAATACTTTTGTTTTTCCTTTTTTTAGCCTATGTATAAACCAAACTAATCTAGTAATAGCCATATCCTAAGTCAGAGGATGTAGACCTATGCTATGCTGAATGGAAAGTCAACGAACACGGAGATAATTATGAAGTAATTCTACGATATGGATGGAGAAAAGCAAAAAGATTATGAGCAATTCTGAAAGACCAACCAGATAATGGTCTCTATTCTTAACATTTTCATGAAATTTAATTGACAGTTTTTGACACAGTACCTTCTCGACGACTCTCGAAAGTTGAAAGGATCGCATAACCTTAGAAAAAGCATAGTTTATAAACCAGTGAACTAGAAATGCCCCTTCTTCTCCCCCCCCCCCCCCCAACTAAATTATCAAACTAAACAGAGATTACATAGAATAGAACACTTTACAGTACCACATAGAATATTATGAAATGCACACTAAGCAGAACCATGGCGTAGGTAATGGAATATTGTAGATCTAATAATTCCATTATTATTATCAGTTGATGAATGAAGACAGATATGTGGACTATATTTACATAGGCCTAGCCTAAAGATTACATTCATGATTTATTTTACTGAACCAAAGGCATTACACATGCAAAAGATCTTTAAGAAACAGATTGAGATAAGTAATACAGAAACTAGAAAGAGAAGAGCCTACATACCTACTACTTACTGTAGGTAGTACAACAAACAACATTACAAGAAAATTATCATTGGTATAACCGTATATCAAACCCAAATTCCTTTGATTGAAACTGTTCATAAATTAAATTGAACAGTCGTTTGTCCCCCCCCCCACGTGTGTGTGGTCGTCCACTGTGATTGTAATTTGTAATGAGAGTTTGCGTAAACAACACTATGCTACCCTCGAGTTTGGCAGTGTCTTTGTGAAGGTAACTCATCTCGGAAGTCTTGGCTCTGTGAAGTTTAACTGATTACTTAGGTACAGTAATTCATTTACAGAATCATTCAACTGTCCGATATTTATCCCATGACAACATTAATGATATATTCTGTGTTTAATGTTTAGAGATAAGATTACAAGTAGTAGTGGGCGCGACCACTGGTGAATGAACTGATACGAAAAGCAGGGGCTTGACCTTGAGCTACCTATGATACGATAGTGGTTGCACTTGATAGATGCGCCACGTAAGAGTTACTTTTGAAATGTTTTCTTCTCCACCCAGGCGCGTAGGAAGGGGAGGGAATGGGGGGAATTGACCCCCCCCCACTTTTCACTCTGACACCCCCACTTTTGTAGTAAATATGCACATATACACTTATACAATTCGACAGTCACCTTGGTAAAACGAATATGTTTGCCTGTATGATATTGATAAGTCATTACATAAACAATTAGGTTGAAATTTACTAAAATTGTCCACTTCGCGTTCATTTTTTTAGTTTTTAGATCGCAAATAATTGCTATAAAACATCGTTTACAGAGTCCGAGTGCAGTTAAAACATGACGAAATAACTGTAGTATAGTGAAAATTAAGGCGAAACGGACTCCGGCAGCTGGGGCTAAAGACCCCAGCTGCCGCCCTCAAAACCTGCTAATGGATTTGACCCCCCCACTTTTCAAAACGTTCCTACGTGCCTGTCTCCGCCTGATGTTTCTCCCAGGTGCCAACCTAATGAACCTGTACACCATGAGACCCTGTCTGTGGGACAAGTGTTCTGCCAACCCTCCGTATCTCGCACCGTACTTGTGACGTTGAACAACAGGGAAACTAAGGATCGATTGTTTCACGGAAAAATTTGAGGTGCCCCAAAGTTTGTTGTAATGACGGTTGACTCAGGCGCGGTTCTAGCCCCAAAAACTTAGGGAGGCCCAACTAGTCCCACCAGGGGGGGTCTGGGGGGGGCCCCAAAATTGCCCCGCAGGACGTTTTTTTATTTTCGTGTACTTTAGAAGGTGTATTTTTGACTGTACGGAAATTCTGGAGATTTCAATAAGGGGGTATTTATGAGTATATTTACCGGGCACAATAAATAAATTCAGAGTTTAATTTTAATTTTGATCTCGGGAACAAGAAATATGTGGCTCAAAGCTAAGAAATTCTTACACCTTGCAAATTGGTTTAGAAAATTAAAACGTTGTGTTTTCTTTTGTTTTTTTGTCGAACGGTAGTAGCAACACTGTCAATAGATGAATAGAATTTACAAGGTGAACTGTAAATGCTGATTTATTGATGAAAACTTATCGATAATAACTAAGTTTGGATGTTCCATGAGCTACCCGCTAAGCTCGTACTCGCAGGAGATTATGAGCACGTCGGCTACGTCACCACCGATAAGAAATTCACGCCAGCACCTCCAGGTCTGGATATAGTTTGAGACTTTTGGCAGTCAAAGGGAGGTATTATAGCGAGATCTCGTGTAAGTGTAACACATTGATGATATGATAAAATATAATTTTTAAGTTGACAGATAAACAATGAGACATTCAACGCTTTCCATAGGGCCTATTAGACGTATTTAAAGGAATAAATATGAATTTGGAAAAAATTATCAGAGAAATTAAGGGTGGCCCGGGCCTAATCGGGCCGCCCCGTAAAACCGCGCCCGAGTTGACTGTAGGCTACATACAATACGGACAAAATTCTAAATCAGTAAGTTCTGCTTTGGACTTACTCCTGAAGATAACTAGGGAAGCTGACAAGCAAGGAGTATAGTTGAACGAGTGAGCGTAGCGAACGTAGTGATTTCCATTCGACTTAAACGGCCCTGATGGTTTTTCTGCGTGCGTGTGTGTGTGTGTGTGTGTGTACGTTGAAAATCAGCCGAATCGCTGAACAGATTGCGCTGAAATTTTAAACGGACATCCGGTACGAGTTTATTGAGAACTGCTAACAAAATCAGCAAGATTCATTGCGATTTAAACCTACAAGAAATGATAAACTGAGAAATAGACTTCCAATGTTTAGAAATTATTTTAACGACAATGTTTTAGATTTTGAAAAGATATTTTTTGTTTGTTTTTCGCCTGGCCGTGAAATGCCGTGCCCATGCAAGGTCAGTCGAATGTTGGACGTCAAGGTACCCCCAAATTCCGCTCGTAGATTGAGTAAACCTTGCAATATTTTCACGTATTTCGTACTGGCTATGTTTACCATAGTTGGCCCTATTGCCACAGATGATGGACTACCCTGCGTTATATGCATTTCAAAACATGTTTAATTATTTTTGAAATACATCTAGAAATTACAAAATCTTTCCCGACCATTGAACCCACGTCTCCCACATATCGGCTACAAGGGCGCCTTAGCCAACTAGACTAGGGAAACGCCAAAGTCGTTGTTAGACGACGAGTGAGCGAGTCATGTTGTGAGTACCCGAGAACAATTGAATTTAAGATTGATTATATTCATATAAATAATAGTTTTTTAAAGTTTAGTTGGTATACGGGGACAGGCGCGTCAACTGTAAGGTCATAATGCGCCTCTCTAGCCTATGATAGGCTAGGTAGGCCTAAGGTAGGGGGAAGAAAAGTAATGTAATCGGGTACTCAACACATGGCTCACTCACTCGTTTAACAACGACTTTGGCGTCTCCCTAGTAGCCAATAATGCATAATATGCAAACATTTCGTCAAAACATGTCAGATGCAGCAAACATTTAAGTCTATTGCGATTCACCGACATGATTTTAAAAACAAGCTTCCATGTTTGTATGTCATTGGCATTGCCATTCCCTAGGGGTCTAGATGACAATAGTACGGTATGCCAGTACGGCAATTAAAAAAAAATATTATCTCCAAAACAGAAGTTAAGCTTAAGAAATAATGGAAATAAAGTTAAAGAATTTAATTTACCATGAACATAATTAATTGCCTTACTTTAGAAATGTGCGAACGTTCAAAATTTTGAACTCAAACTTAAAAAAGCTAGTTAACCAAGTTTAAGTGAAAAATAAAAGTTTGAAATTTGGAAAAAAATATTTTTTCTCATACTAATTAATTAGTAACTAATTAGTAATTTTTAATGGTGTGTTCAACAATTATTTGACATAAAAAAAAATGTTTCTCAAATTTACAAGTACAAATTTTAGAATTGGTGGTGGAGGTGCCAGTCTAGACTTATCACTATTTTGCCTTTTTTTAAAAATCTTTAAGATTGGTTCAAGTTCAATTCGAAATTTTATAGAAGTTTGAAGTTTGATGGACAACCCCTTTGAAAGTTTGAGTTAGGTTTGAAAGTAAAAATCCAGGTTTGCACAACCCTATGTTACTTACTACAGTAAACAATGCCCGGTAAATTAGCAGTAACTGTAGTACGTAGTACAAACTCATCTAATCCATATTCATTATTGGCCATATAGGCCCTATTGAATTAATATTACATCCACGGTTTTGCCGTTGTGTGCATATGCAGACAGAAGATTTATCCTGTTGTAAGCATACCAAATATTTGTGGGCAACATGTGACACACTCATGTATTGCTGTCCAGAAAATCTAAAGAGGCCATTCAGTTAAAACTGACAATCTGCTATGTCTACTAGGAAAAGTCTCCCGGTATTAAATCAACAGATTATTTGGAAAACAATACAGAACATGTGATTTTACTTTACTTTCATAGAACATAAATATCTCAGTTGAAATTTAATATCAATATCACAATATTGTAGCACATTATAAACAAATTTTAACTTCACATTGTATAGTTAGTTAGCAAATGTAGACCCTCAACAATTGAACATTTTCAGAATTATGTGGGCACGCATGCTCCATTGTAAAGCATTATGGGAGAGATGGAGTTTCCCTGCTAAATGCTCACTGTGCGACGGATCGAGTCTCCAAGTCAGCAAAGTCCGTCACACATCCAAACAAATGGTATTTAGAATTCCCCTAAATCTTTCCGAGCGTGGTAGCTAGAGCATTGACCTGATTTTGAAAATCTTCTATTTAACTAGCAGACGTAAAGTCATCAATCAATCAAACATCAAAACATCTACTAGGGAGTAGGGATGACATCGATTCTAAGGTCACAATACTCACAATGATTGATTCCAATTTTTTGGAATCCACGGCATCCCTACTATCTACCCACTCAATCCCTTCTATTAAATCCAGAAAACTATTCTTTAAATTTTTGTTGAAAAAATATTTAATCAATACATATTTACTGTTTTTAATTTATAATCCTTAGCGTGATATTTAAAGCAAGAAAATTAAATAGGTAACTAATCGACATGGTTGGAAAATGAAGATTTTCTGACGAGTTGTAAGAATCACTAACGTTAACATTTGCCAAAGTTAAGCCACATTAAAAATTGCCGACGTTAAGCTGCCAGCATCCTTGGTAGATAGTTCAATTGATGAAAGGTTTAAGTTATTCCATGGATATACTCTTGAGGACATATTTGACGGTATATGCAAACGCTGCAAAGCCGACGATGACGGCTATGTTTGTGAGGGCTGAATGAAGAGGACTTTGCTCACCGTTACCAAACTGATTGCGAATGAGGGACTGTACATCGCTAGTGACGTTGCCATGACTATGGCGGGCAGCCAGCTCGGCAGCGATCCGCTGTTGCAGCAGGTTGTTGATCGACTGAAATCAAAAGCATGTCAGATAAAATTGATACGAAGAGTGACACTACCAATTTACTGAGTAGGACTGGACCCATGTATCATTTGACTAGTGATGGGAGTCGGTAAATTTACCGTCAAGTTAATTACCGTAAAATTACCGATCTAAGTTACTGAGTGGTAAAATTTTTAATTTTTATTTAATTCAACTAGTACGTATTACTAGTTACTACCCAACCTGTCAACTCTTCTCCAATTCAAACTAAACTAGCCAGCAGCAGGCCATTTACACACTTCTTTAACGAATATATTGTAGGATTTGTAGGAGCAGACCCTACGGTAGATATGGCACTGTTTGAAAAGTCACAAGCACAACGTAAAATTGTCTAGGGCCTAGACGTATTAGGCGGGCCTAAATTTATATCACTTGCCAAAGTAAGCAAATTCAAAATAAATTGTCAAGCCTATGAAAACAATGTGCTGATTCTATCATTGTCTCATACTAGTGGGCCGCAGGAGGGGCTTTATAGGGCAGGGGGGAATCATACTTAAGTTACAATAGAATGTGGTAAACTTGAACAGATTTGGGCAGGTATGGTTTTTTGGATGTGAGATTGATAAAGATTAGGCCTAAAAGTTTAACTTGCAGTCAGAGCCAGAATTTGAACCCTGAACTTTCTTAGGTGTGACAACTAGCAGTAATAAATCCACGGGAGCAATGAGACACAATACTCACTTCTACAGAGTCTGGGAATAGCTCGCAGAAAATCCGGTCGTTGAGATTAAACTCAAGACTCTGGAAGGCTAGCTGGCGTTTTTCATAGTCTGAAGACTCTATGCTTCCCAGTGTAGGGCTCTTTTCAACCTAGAAAATACAATAACTATGGTTAGGGATGTACATGATCGGGGAAGATCGACTATGGACCCGATATTTGTACTTCGACAAGCCATGGAAAAAAGTTGGGAGCTGGGTAGAAAAATGAGTATGGTCTTCCTAGTTCCTAGACATCGAAAAGGCATATGATAACGTGTCAAGGAATGTAGTGTGGGAAAGCTTGGAAAGAAAAGGAGTGGACAAAGGACTGATAGACAGGGTTTGTATTTGTATTTGTATTGTTTTATTGGTCATTGGATTACACAGATATTGGAAAAACAAGACATTGAATATAGTATAAGCATGGATGTCTTCCCAATGGTAACATAGACGTCGTCATTCTTAAAACTAAAATTACTAGCTAGATAAACCTAAGAAGACAGTCAAACGAAATTGTCAGATGCTTGTACTCTTCAGACGTGGTTTCAGAAAAAAACCCGACTAATTATCGATCCTTGTGGCCAGAAGTCTGGGCTGTACAGTCGTTGTAGGAGATCACTGTCAGCACCTATTTTGAATGAGTTGCAATCACCTATTGTTTCGAGCTGCTCTACTGAAAAGTTCCTCCCTGGCTGCTTTTTACACATGAAGACCTTAACTTGCTCGGCTGAGACATCCTTCTGGATTCGTCCTAGGTGGATCCAAATCTTCCTCTGGGCTGTGACTAGGCCATGGTTATCAGGTTCCTAGGAAGTTCCCTGTATAAAATGTTTGCTCCTGGTGGTGGTCTTTTTAGGCCTAGTCACTGTTGTGAAGGTGTTGGTTTCCCATTCATTTCCAGGGGTGTTTACCGCATTGTGCTATAGCAGGTTTGGGTCCTCCTGGTATCGTTCAGTGGTCTTCTTATCCTGCTCGGCGTTTACGAGATGTTTGTTGGATTCCTTACTGTAGTCAACCCTCACAAAGGTGCTGCTTTGGTTAGGATCCCCTACTTTGACGGCGGCCATGTTGTTATCTTATGTTGGTGCACCTGTTTGGTTATTCGTCTGGGAGATGGCGGTAGTCACAAGCTTGTCCTTATAGGAGGCGGTGTGCTTAGTAGGGTTTATTTCCGTTTCCATGGTCAACCTAACCTCACATTTCGTATGCTTTGAATTTGCTTGTAGGCTATTGATCTTTTCTGATTGAAGGTCGATAACCATTTGAAGGGAATTTATCCGTTCTTGTTTTGCTTGAGAAAGATTATCTTTTTCTTAGTATGTACTATGTACATATGTGAAAGCTGTGTAAAAACACAGTTTGGTCTGTCAGGGTGGTTCCAAATAGCACAAGGGCTGAGGCAGGGAAGTGTGCTGTCACCACTGCTATTATAATAGTGATGGATGACATCCACAACAAGGTAAAGATGGAGGAAACGGAGGAGGTAGAGGTTATGCTGTTTGCCGATGATTTTGTGGCATGGTTATGAGGAGATACTCCAGAGATAACACGGACCTCTGGAAGAGGCACATTGGAGAGGCCAGCATGAAGATAAGCATGATCAAGAGCAAGGTTGTTACTATGACAGGAGAAGGACACGTAAGGAACGATCATGCAGAGATCAAGATTGGAGAAGAAACCCTGGAGGTGGTGGAGAGTTTTGGCTACCTAGGAAGTGAAATAATGGCAAGCGGGAAAATAAAAAAGGAAATTACCAACAGAATTCAAAAGGCCAGTAACTTCTACTAGTGCATAAAAGGCCTGGTGTGGGATAGGGAAATACCCATGCAGTGCAAAATGACACTATACAAGACCTACTTCATACCGATCCTTACATATGCGGCAGAAACCTGGACTATGGGTGACAGAGAAGAAAGCCAAATATAGGTGGCAGAGATGAGATTCCTGAGGAGCACAGTGGGCAAGACAAGAAGAGATAGAATTAGAAATACGAACATCAGAGAGATGCTTGGGGTGGAGAACTTTTTAGAGTTCTCGTAATGAACCAAAGTCAATGGCCAAGTAGTAATTTTTTTTATGATTTCGAGTTTAAAATATTTGCTTTTTTTTACCACGAAAATGGTTGGCTTGGCGCTCGTCAACAGGCGAAATGATCTTACTTCTTTTCAATGCGAAACTAGGGAGAAAGAATGAAATGCTTGGCTCAACTTCTATATCTCAAAGCATTCACAGCCGAAGACTTTTGAAGGAGAGCTTGGCAGCCGTTTTTTGTTTTACATATTTTTGTATTTGGGGGTTATTACACTGTAGGCCTATGTAGTTTACTTAACTAGGCTTATAAAAACACTTAGCCTAGAAGACAATTATTACAAGGCCTACAGTACATTACAATTTATTGAATTGGGAGACTACAATGCCTACAGACACAACCACAACTATTCTATTTTAGCTCTCCGATCTCGTCGAGTGAGCAAGGCCCTGTTTGGTCGAAACAGTTTCGACGTTTTCGAGTATTATGTTTATTTTTATTAGTCTTTCTTCTACGAGATCCTTGCAGTCACCGACCAGGTAAGCTGTTTTTGGCTCCCTATCCACACCCGGACCCCTACTTAACGTTCTATGTAAATGTGTGGTAAGTGAATGTTATCGCATGTAGTCATCTCTTTTATCGTCATATGGTCTTCCATAAACGGGAATCCATTTTCAATTAAAAAAGATCTTACCATGAAACTCAGAAGTCCAGTTAAGATTGTAGAGACGCTCCATGCGGGATTCCAAGTGTCCGGATGGAAGTCAGAGATGCTTAAACACAGCCGCGTGTTCACCTTAAACCTGAGAGAAGACAATATTTCATTTTTGTTACAACTAAGCACATCAGTGCAATTACTAAACCACCCATTGTTTGAAACTCACAAAATATACATTATCCAACTTAAAAAACTGGGTCTTTGATGCTGTGTTTTGTGTAGGGTAGGCCTAACTGAACAGATGGGGGAATATGATCAACAGGGATAAGATCTTTAAAAAGTACAAAATAGTACCCATAAAACTAAAAGGCAACATAACTGGAATGGAAGTAAAGTATGCCAATTTAGGTTTTATTATTATTTAGTCTCCATTTGCAACAGATAATGTAATCCACTAGTGCAAATTTAATAGAGAAGGGAGGAGGGGAAACCTAATACCGGCACGTAGCCTACTCCTTTCAAAAAGTACCAAGGGGACCAATGGCTTTATGTCCCATCCGAAAGGACGGTATAACCTTGACAGTCATATAGGTTCCTCCACTACCTGGACTGCGAGCAGACGTCGAGGAGAACGAAGCCATCACACAAAGCTTTCGAACCCTAGTCTGCTCTAGCCAGCGATATACGTGTGTTTCAGGGCTGAGCGGTACCCCACTCAACCCCTGACCACGCCCGATGTTGCTAAACTTCAGTGTTCGAGTGAGAACTGGTTAACCGACCGCGGCTAAATCGCTGGAAGCGGACCTAAGCATAGCCTAGGCCTACTTACCTTCCATTTGGTGTGATCATATAGATGCTTGGAGGCTTGAACGGGAACTCCCTCGGGAAGACCAGCTTCCCATGGTACAGTCCACCTTCATATGGAGTGTTCTCTGGTCCCCGTACGATGTAATGCCTGCAACAAATTTGGGTGTTATTTACAAAAAGTAGTCACTGGCACATGGTGAGTGGTGACCAAACAAATTCAGAGCCTAGGCATCAGTAGGCTACCGAAATGAGTGTTGGATTGAACAGAGCCACTGTTTTCAACCCTTTTTTTTTCTTAAAAACCCACTTGATGCCTTGAAATTATTTGGCGACGCAACTATATTTTAATGCAAGGCCGTGGATAGTCGTACGGCCAATGATTTGATTGGATGGAGGCGCCCCGTAATAAAAGTGTAGTGTAGTCCTTCGTCGTCCTTTTTTGCTGATTTAGGCTTAGTAACAAAAAAACCTTCAAGGCCTTTAACATTGCTATTTTAAACGAAAGTCCTTTTCGGTAGTCATCGTCGTCCTTTTTTTATGTTTTAGTACGGTAACAAAAAACTTCTGGACCTTTAACGTTGCTATTTAAATCGAAAGTCCTTTTTGGTTGAAAGTCCTTTTTTAAGCTGCCTACACGTCAAGGTGTAGAGATAGGCCTAAGGCTTTTCCTTCAAATATGCCTAGCACTTTTGAACACTTATTATTTCTGACGTAGGCCTAGCTAATTGTGTTCGCGACGAGGCCGAATGTAGTGAAATCTTAGGCAGAAGAACATGGACCTAAATAGAATGGTATAGGTAAACAACCTAATGAAGATTTGAACCGCCGACCTTTTGCTTCGAATTCGGACGCCCTACCGCTCTACCACATTGCACTGTGATGTTTGAAGCTAATTGGCCTAGTTAGGTCATATCGTTGATGACCGTACGGTACGAGTGCGTACGACTAATTTTGCACTACGCCTAGTAATACGGCTGACCGTACGACTATCCACTCAGATATGAAAATCACCTAGGGTCCTACCACTTTCAGTCAATTGTGCAAATTGGAGGCTGCAATAGGGAAGGGTTTGCACAAAGCCCACTCAGTTATTTTTTATTGCTGAGAGCTAGGGGCCTACAACCTAGCCACTTTGTTGATCTTCACATAGGCCCTAGGCCTAGACCTAAGATTTTTGGATGCAAAAAGGTCAACAAAGACAATCACAGGGTCTAGGCATAGGGCTAAGCCCTACCTAGGCTAGGGGTAAGTGGGTAAATGGGAACATGGGGTAAATAGGAACAGCCCTAAAATCTACCCCATATGACCTATTTAAAAAAATACAAAAAATGTTCCATGTGACCTTTTTATTTTCTCAACAACATATCAAAAAATCAGCTCATTCTGATGTTAATTTAATAGTTTTCTGATTTTTTTAAAACTACCCTACACTTAAAAGTTGATGTAACCTAAGTTTCAGTCAAAAAAACTTTAGAAAAAAAAATTATGTCCAAAGAGTACCCTAAAAAAATATTTGACTTATAAAAAGTTCCCCCTAACTATGAACATGATTTTACAATTTGTTTGCATTTGCTTATCTTAGTCCACCATGGCTGTTAAGCCCCAGTTCTCATTTACCCCATACCACCTCCCATTTGGGGTAATTAGGAACACTGGTTCGGGGTAATTAGGAACAAGTGGGGTAAAAAGGAACAACACAGTTAACCTATGAGTTATATTTATGGGGTAAATGGGAACATTTCTCGATCTTCACAGCCATCTCTATTTGACCATTGTGGTTGACCAAGTGTTGTGAAAATTGCCATTTAGGCAATTTTTCTGCTTTTTCCTCAATTTCTTCTGACACTTGGAAAATATCACCTCAGTGCATTATATTCACAAGATTCCCATAAGATTCATGTGCGTTCCTAATTACCCCATATTCCCACCGTTGATAAAATTTGATTAGAAAAGTTAAATTCATCCCCCCTTCCCAATTTTTCCACTTACTTATTTGCAAGGTTGATAATAAACACTAAACTAATCCTATTGTCACAAAAACATCTAAGAATATTTTTTGACACAAATGTGGCGCTTTGCTCCGCTCCGGTTTTAATATATAATCTGATATTGTTTTTTTACGTAGCATCCACAGTTTTTAACATTTTGACTTTTTTTTTTATTGAAATCATACATCAGATATGTCTGTTCCTATTTACCCCATTTTGTTTTACCTCACACCAATAAGCTACAGTGTTGTCTGTTCCCATTTACCCCAAAATGACGGGGTAAATAGGAACAATACCACTTTTTACATTTGATTTTTTTCTTAGTACATGATTTTAGGAAAATGACACACAAGTTATTCCTTACACTAACAACAGTGCAAAGAATAATGTACAACAAAAAAATCATAAAAAAGTCAATTGTACAACTTTTTGCAGAAAGTCAAAGATGAAAAGTTCTAAAAGTGTTCCTATTTACCCCACTTACCCTAGCCTATGTAACATAACATAACATTTCTAAACGGTTACAAAATACAAATGGGCCCTTCCGCCCGGTGGCAACCACTCACTCCCCCCAGACCTAATTTCTGTCCTCCCTTAAAAACGATCTAAATTCCCTCAAAGACCCACTAGCTACAATATCCCTAGACAAGTCATTCCACTCCCTAACGTCCTTTCCAAGAAACCATTTCCGCCCCAGATCCGTTCTTACTAGGCCTACTTTACGCTGGAACTTCCACGAATGATCCCCTCCCTACCACGGGAAAGCCCCTCCTGCAGCCCATTGCAATTCCCCCCCCCCCCATATATGCCCTCCACTCTGTGGAGCTAAATATTGCACAAACCAAACCCCCCTTTTTCCCTAATGATCCCCCTAACTCTCCTAACTTGCAGTGACCTGCCCTAACCTTCTAGTTCCCCGTTTATCCTCCCCCCACCGCCACAGCCCAGCCTTCCCCCGTAACCCTTTTTTGCCACCCACGTTGACCTTCTCTACCTCCAAAAACCCCCCCGCCTATACGGGTCCCATGCCGCCACCACATACCCAGGCAGGGCTAAAACCACCTAATGTGTACCCCGAGTTTAAATCCACGGCTGGGCTACCCCCCCTTTAAATTTTTTATAACAATCCCAGAGCCTTATTTCCCTTTTAACAACTCTTGCACCTGATCCCCCCCCCAAATCCTCCGCCAACACACCCCCCAATTAATTAATTTCTACTTTCTCCATACACTCCCCTTAAAAGGGATGTCCACCCCCTTAATTAATCTTTTCGAGAAACCCCCCTTTCATTAACCTTTTCCAAACCAATCTTTTTTGCGTGACCCTTCCTCGCCTTTACCCCCCCGTCGCCCGCAATAGCCAACTCCTCAATCCCCCCATTGTTTTCAGACTAGAAGTATTTAAGAAGAGCTAACGGGAAAATTACGATTCTCAATTCGTCCGTAGCATGAACGAAGATCAGCGGAAATAATCGAAGGTATCCGAATCGTCCGCGGGATACCACGTAACTAGGCCAATAGCTTCAAATATCACAGTGCATTGTGGCAGAGTGGTAGCGCGTCCGAATTCTATGCGAGAGGTCGGCGGTTCAAATTTCGTTTGGTCGTTTTTTTTTTTACCATTCTATTTGGGTCCATGTTTTTTCTGCAAATGATTTCACTACATTCGGCCCCGTCGCAAACACAATTCTAGATGATAAAAGCGTTTAAAAAGTGCTGCGCCGCGCTAGTTCTAGGATACAATCGATAAGAGCGCACCCGAAATCCTTTCCGTTAAAAACGAGTTTAGATTTAAAATAGCAACGTTAAAGGTTTGGTAAAGGTCGGTGCACATAACTTCCTAAGGTTTATGGTTTAACGAAGTTGAAACATGCCCAATGCGTTATTGCGTTCACATTCTTTCCCAAGGTTTAAGGTTTAGGGTCTAAGGTTTAACAAGATGAAAATATTTCAACTTCTTAGCTCTTAAACACTAAACACTAAACCCAGCCAATGAGAAGCGAGCTCTCATAAATATGGTAGCGCGCGTGCTAGAAACATTATAGAAAAACATTTCTTAGACCATAAACCATAAACCTTAAACCTAAAACCTTGGGAAAGTTTGTGCACCGAGCTTAACCCGAGAGTAGTCGCGTGTGGTCTTTTAGACCGACTTCTTTTTTCAACAGTTGGTATTTGTACAGCGCGCATGCGTGGCTTGTCTAGTTCCGCCTACCTTCCCAAAATAGATTTGTAAAGCCAGTGTGCAATACGCGATTCAGTGTTCTGCAGAAGTTCATCTAAGATAAGAGGTCCTGTTCGGTTGCTCGGTCTTTTCGACCGCTGCGCGACTACTAAGGGAGGCAAAAATATGCATACTCAATCACTATTATGAGACATGTATTTTGTTATTGTAGGTTGATTATTCTTCAACATTCAGTGTTGGCATAATATTACTGTCTTGGTTTAGGCCTACTAATAATTCGAACTACAGGGTGTTTCAAAACATATTTTTATACCTTTTTGTAGGTTTGCAACATTCTGCGTTTGATTGATTATTGATTGATTATTTATTGATTATTGATTGATAATTGATTAATATAACCATGTAGGCCTAGGCTGTCACATATATGATAAATTATCTTATATTGTTAATCAAAACGTCATCCTAACGTTATTAGCCCATAATAAATAATGCGGTCTAAAGGACCGCGCGCGACTACTAACGTTACAAACAGGGGCGCGACTACTCTCGGGTTAAGTAGACCTCCCCCATACATATTGCACAACCTAACCTCCCTTCTTCCCTCTAATGACTCCCACCTCAACTCTCCTAACATTGCAGTGACACTGCCATACCCTCTCTACGTTCCCCGTATCATCCTCCTCCCACCGCCACCGCCTAACCTTCCCCGTAACCCTTCTTGCCACCCTACGTTGAACCTTCTCTACCTCCAAAACCTCCCCCAGCCTATACGGATCCCATGCCGCCACCACATACTCCAGGACAGGTCTAACCACCACCTAATGTGTACGCCCGATCTTTAACTCCCCGGCTGGGCTGGCCCCTCTTAGATTTCTTATAACGAATCCCAGAGCCCTATTTCCCTTCTTAACAACTTCTTGGACCTGATCCCCCAACCCAAAATTTCCCCCGCCAACACCCCCCCAAGACTTAAAAGTTTTTACTTTCTCCCTCAGCTCCCCCTTAAAGTGTAGGCCCCTATTTCCTCCAAAACCTTAATTTAACTTTGGAGAAAAACCCAAACCCCCTTTCATTTTAAACCCATGTCCAAACCAATTTTTTTGCTGTGACCCCTTCCTTTTATTACCCCCCCCGATCTGCCTGCAATAGCCTAACATCCTCAATCCCCCTTATTGCTCTATACAATACACAATCGTCTGCAACGTAGTAGGCTAGGCCTACCTAGGGCCTAGCTATACCAAAGATTAGTCATGAGTCATGACTAATCTTTGGGGCTATACTTACCATTCCAAGATATTTGAAGGCAAAGGCTCGGCAACGACGTATGGAATTGGATCCCTCTTTAAGCGGAGATAATCTTGTTTCAGCCTTGCTGTTGCACTGTTTGTTTTCCTAGTACTAGACATGTTGAATGTGGATAGGCCTTGGTGTTATGTCACTAACAGGGTGCCTAGGCATATAAGCCTGGCCCTAGGCTAAAAACCTAAAATCAAAGCCCGTTTTCCCAAAACCTTTTTGGGCCCTTTAAAGGGGTTTTTACTGAAAAAAAGAAACGCCAACAATTCCCAAAAATTTGGGTTTTGCCCCCTTTCCCCCCAAAAACTTTCCCTGGGGGGTTTACTGGGGTTCCCCCCCTTTTAAAAAAAAAATTGGGGTTTTTTTTAAATTTTTGGGGGGGGAAGGGGATATTGCTAAAAGATAGTAATGGGTTTGCAAACAAATAAAAAATTTCAGGGGTTCAACAATTTCTCCTCTCTATCCTCCCACATCTTCATAGCTCTATCCTCTTGTCTGGAGGTCTCCTTCCATCTCTTCCTTGGCCTACCCATCTAGTATTCAATTTTTCTTTCATACATTCTTCCTCCCACCATTGTTTCATGTCCATCGCAAATCCTTCCCATCCTGCCACCTATTATTCAAGTTCTCTACACCAAGTATGTTACTCATTTCCATGTTTCTGATTCTATCCCTTCTCGTCTTACCCACTGTGCTCCTCAGTCCTCAATCAGGAATATCATCTCTCTGCCCGTGCCTGGCTTTCTTCTCTCTCCCATAGTCCAGGTTTCTGCTATGTACGTAAGGATCAGTATGAAATACCAGTAGGTTTTGTGTCATAGCAATAAATGGATAGGGCCTATTTGACCGTATTTCTAATTTCTATACCCCACACTGAAATGATTGATCCCAACTCGATTCAATTTGCTTTCTTTTCCTTCAACCTTTAATAGGCCCTACATTAATATTTTCTACTCGCAGATATTCAGATTTTACTTTCTCATCAATAGGTAGGCCAAGTTGTAGCATACCTACTTCTATTCAAAAGTAGCTTTAACAACGTTGGTATCGAAGCTATTCCTATTACAGTTCCTAATAGCTGGTATGCTGTGTGTGGAAGCTTTAACAAATCATTATTATTAGGTAGGGTACCTGTAGATGTTTTCCAACCACAACATAAGCTTGGTCATTTTTCATTATTTTCCAAGTTTTTTAATTCAAATGTGTCTTTTAAATTCAAATGTTATTTGTTTGTGGTAATAGGGTAGGGTACGTCCTACCATTGATTAAAGAAGACTTTAATCAATGGTCGTTCAGAAGTGTTCTACCTTCACTTTTTCCATTTTTACTGATTTTGTAGTTTTCTAAAGAAGGTAGGCAGCTTACAAAGCAAGCAAGATAATTATTTATGGCCTATGGGACTTGCATGCAGTAAAAATAAAAATTTATTGTGGGTGGAAGCTTTCACAAATCATTAGGCTACTTAACATTATTATCACAGATGTTTTACCAAGCCTAGGAAGTTTTCCATTATTTTTTAAAGTTTTTAAATTTAGCGTGTCTTTCACGTTCTAATGGTATTTTTTATGGTAATAGCCTAATAGGGTACATAGACCTACGGAAGTTTTACACCTTCACATTTTCCATTTTTACTGATCTCAGGTTTTCCAAAGAAAGGTAGGACTATGAAGCAAGCAAGCAAGATAAACATTGATGAGACTTGCATGCAATAATTTTTTTTTCCTGTGCAGAAGGGGCTTTTTTTAGCAATTCTTCTTTATTGCTATCCAGTATAAAATGGCTTCTTTCTCTGACCTGCTCATATCATTGGGCAGGGGTCAATGCCATTCTGAAGTGTGCACCTGAAAGGTGTGCTCTGTCTTGGGATTGGAAGTTGCATAATTTACAAGTGGCCGGTTCGGTAATGTTGAATCTGTTCAGATGGTGTTGCAGAACGTCATGGACATGCAGTTGAAAGTCGGAACTGGGCAGTGGGAGTTTTACGAGACCAGTTTTTGTCTGGCCCTTTTTTGATCTCATCCCACCAAGATTTCATTATTGCAGCCTTACCATGCTGTTTTTGAAGACCTTTTTCATGATTAATTATATAACAATTAAAAAAACAATTAATTAATTAAGATACCTAGTCCTACACCTAGGTTTTAGTTAGGGATGCACACGATAATCAATAATCGACATCACTTCGATAATCGATAACCGAAATTCATTATCGATTATCGAAATATCAAATAATTGGTCAATTGGCTCAAACCAAACTCTAAAGACGGAAATTATCTCACGTTGCGCCATGCACTTGCTGGGCTGATGGTGTCACACTAGAGATTTGTTTAGAAATGAGGTATCAGTCAAAAATAGAAGCCAAGCACATGACATCAGAAACAGCGAGGCAGCAAACGGAACGTGATTGTATTGTTTTGACTTACACTTGCCACACTTGAGGTTCCATGATCAGGATTTGTTGGTGATATCGATAATATTGATTCGATAATGACATTACCATTTTGATAATCGATAATGAAAAAAGTATCGATGTGCATCCTTAGTTTTAGTAAACCACCTTGAAAACCTGACTCGGAAATAACACAATGAAATAGTATTAGCTATAATTTTAAAATCTTATAAACGGCAAAGTTTTGTTTTGTTCTCTACAAAGCGTGCAAGACGAACACAACTGAGACTTGCATGCAGTAAAAGTAAACATTAGTAGGTAGTAGCAAAGATTACCAATCTTTGGTAGTAGATCATACCAAATATTACATTTTAAAAAATCTTTGAAAATCAAAATTGGAACACCAAAAACTATATTTTAAAATCTTGTGATTCTTTTATACTCAGTATTTTCATCTGCACAAACAAATATTTACGTCCGAGCAAATCATGGTTGCAACTTCACAATTTGTGCGTGTCGATCAATACAATTTTCTTCCAATCGTAAATAGGCAAGACCGCCCAGTGGCAACCACTCGTGCCCCAAACCTAATTAACCTTGCCCTCCCACAAAACCGCAATTCTTTTAACCCACTAGCTACAAAATCTCCAGACAATTGTCATTCCACTCTTTCCAAGAAACCATACCTGACCAAATCTGTCCCTACTATATTCCCCTGGAACTTACATGGATGATCTCACTACGTACCTCTATACACCACTGTGACCAGGGGATGGTAGCCCGTTTTAAAAACTCTGGAGTAGACCAATTTGAATTGCTAATAGTCCACTGTCCAGCAAATGTTATAAAAAAATAATCCTAAAACTTGTTAAAATACTCAAATCACACTAAGAATCAAAAATATTTCTGGGGCTATGCGCCCAGGACCTGCATCCCGCATTAGCTGCCCCCTCCCCCTCAGTGTACAGGGTCATATGTACTTTACTCATACCCAAGCAATTTTTAAACCCAAGTTACGGCTCTGCCCACAGTGGCGAAGCGTGGAAGTTATGGTAGACAAAAATAATAATAGAGCAAATTTTATATAAAGTTTAATCTTTGATATTATTGTTTGTAATATTTCGTAATTTAATCAGAAACGTTCGGGGGGAGATGGTAGGGCAGTAGAGGAACAATGCATAATATGTCTATGCCTAACTCATCCAGCCCGAGTGGAAAGACGGGCGTAACGATAATATTAATATTTTTATACTTTCATAAAAATTATGTGATTTTGAAAACTCACTATTTCCGCAGCACGATTTGTAAGTAAAATATCGATACTGTTCATTTTGGGAACACACCACATAATAAACACTCACAGTAAATAAAAGTATCAACACAAATTACTTATGCCATGGACATAACATAGCATATTATGCTTTTAAAAAATCATCAAACGATTGGTCAACTTAATGATTTGTCGATCACTTCACTAGCAAGCACATGGCATGAAAAGAATAGTTCGTGTTAAACCTATGACGCGGGCGAGCGAGAGGGAAACCAACCACACCCAACACCCTCCGACCATCGCCAACGTCCCTCGAGCGTCTTGAACCACCGAGACATGACTCCTACTTCTGCTTCAGATTCTTGGAAAAACAACGAAAGCAGCGCTCTGAGCATGCGCGGGCTCGAATGTCTCAGCCTGTGTCTCTTGAATGTCAGATCATAAGTGCCAAGGAACCCTCTACCACAGATAACAGAGTACACCCACGTAGTGTACTCTATTATCTGTGCCCCTACCACCCGTTTCAAATTGCAACGGCAGATGGCGCGACAGTGGTGTTGCGAGCTGTTCCACTCAGTCATCGCGTCAAACTTCCAAGGGACGAGATCAACTTGTATTAGAAAATAAATAATAACATTCTATACTAGGGCATACAAGTAATTTTTGTACAGGATAGACATTGTCTCGTAGGACGCTTCGCCACTGTCTGCCGCTCCTATAAAACTCTCCCAATTCCTATTGTGAAAGTCCTCCCCAACCACTACCGGTATTTGATTGAGATGATTACAAGTCAATTCAAACTCAATTCAGAACTTATCTGAATCTGAAACTGTGTGATCAATACCTACATCCAATGAGGGATGTTTGTAAAAGTGTGTACACTCTGTTTGTGAAGGCATGTGCACCGTTAGTAGTTCCATTTCCGGTAATTTTTTGTTCCAGCTAAGATAATGATTATACAAATTAGTGAAATTTCAAATTACTGAATAGTTAACAGAAATTATCCCCCATTCATGCATTGTAACCATCAGCAGTTATATCATTTATCCTACATCTTTTCTTTCCGTAATAAATTGTAAACAAATATTGTTTTAACCCTTTCTCTTGTACAGCGCAGCACGCGAAGTAACACATAACTTTACTACCGGTACGCTTTAGTTTATTACACTAGGTATGCAATATGCATGAGAGAGTTAGGTAAGCGTCTGTGAAGGTCTCCAATTGTTGGGTGTCGACAGTTAGTGGTAGGTATTTGAGTTTGCCGGTACCCGGTATTGGAAATCAGGGTTCTAGATAATTTTTATTTTTATAAAACATCCTTCAAAGTTCAAATCATATCAATCCTTGGCAGTGGCGTAACTACCGCCCCCGCAGCCCCCGCGGTCGCGGGGGGGCCCGGGGGTATGAGGGGCCCGAAACGCGATGCTCATACAGTGTTTTGGCTTTAGTCAGTCTTGGTCGCCACGCAATGAACTAAACAAACTGGATATCTTATTATAAATGATATCTATAAGTTCTTGAAAAGCACTCAAAATTTCATAACTTCATCAACGAGTGATTACACCAGCAGTGTTGGCTGATTCACGAAGTCCCGATTTGAAATCCCGTTCTATAAAACATCCCTCGGGCATCCCTTCGCAATTGTCCTAGCAAAATAATATATACCTAGTTATAGACACCTGAAGAGGGACATGCATTGCACCCTTGGGCAGACTTCCCAATAAAACAACACGACTATACGTGATATAGGTACGGTACGTTATCAAATTATTGAGGTGAAATTCAAACAGTTATTTGAACCAATTTTGTATAACCAAGCGTTCCAAACAATAGATAAGCCCTGGTTAATATTTATAGTAAATAAAAACTAAACAGGCCTAAGGATAAACCAGGATTTTTTTTGTTCATGGGTCAAAGTTCACAAAATAATCCTACCCAAAGCATTGCAAAACACATTCGGATCTTTTAATTTAACTAACGCTTAATCTAAATAATTTGTGACAACGAGTGGTCACATGATACATTTTTGTACACATTAAACAAGTTGGTACTAAAGGTCAACGGTCACATTATCAATAAAATAATAGGCCCTATTTAAAAGGAAATCAAATATGAAATGTTCTTCCAAATATGCAAACTTTTATCAACCACATTCAAAATTTGTGTTTATTATAATTATTTTTGGTAACATATTTTTTTGTTCCCCAACACGTTGATTTTTTTAGGGCCCCCTCTTGGCAGTTTTGGACTGCTTGTTGGGTAAATAAATGGTAAACATGAATTAAGAGTAATATTTCTTAGTGTTCAAAAATTTCAAAAATGAAACCGTCGTAAAGTCATAATGTAAGTTGACCCCCCCCCCAAACCCCCGCCCACAGAGGCTCGGCACTTACACCACCTTTATTATAGAGGGGCTCAAGTAAACTACGTTCGCGGGGGGGCCCGCGCTTAGTAAGTTACGCCACTGATCCTTGGTTTATCTTTTTTCTGTTTTACTGGGTAGTTACTTCATAAACAAAAAAGGCCAAAACATACCAATTAGTGTAGCATAATGACAAATGAATTACTCATGAGTAGGGCCTACATTAAATGACTAACCACCACATTTTATAAGTTTTGATATCACAGGCAGAATATTTTTATGTTTAAATTGTCAAGCTTTACAATTCAAGCAATCAAGATCTGACCCATGCCTAGACTTTCAAATTAAAAACAACTTTATTGACCAGAAATCACACGGGGGCCTGGTCGTTGTTTCATAAAAGCAAACTCAGCTTCACAGCTCGTAGAGGCTTTTATTACACTAAAGACGAAATAGAAATGATCAGAGGAACGTCGTATGAAAGCAAACCTAGCATTACAAATTGAAAAAAAATAACGAACATTCAAAACGTAACGTCCAATGTTTAACACATGTTGATGGGCAATATGTTGGGAACAAAATCACTCCAATCAAAATGCTATAATAATATTATATAAACTGAGAAGATTTTATTAAAATAAAAAAAGTGATTACACTCAAATCAAACTTGAAATCATAGCTGGAATAGAATACCCAAAAAATACAAATTTCTGCCATAAACTATGTAGATATAGGCCTAGTGACAATGGCCAACAAACAAAATACTTATACCAAGAATTTACCACACCATTCTCTTTGTGCTTACTATCCAAAATTAATATTCAATTGGGATGACTAAGCAGAGATTCTTTCTATAAGTGTCCTAGTTTAGGGTGACTAGGCCTACATTTACTTATTTGAAGACAAATAATTAGTTATAACATTTATAACAAAGCCTTTAATTTAGACGTCCCAGGTGGTGTAGACACCAGGACTCTCCTGCAAAAACCGTGACATCTGGGCACCTTAGTGTAAATGCTGCATTATACTACATCCAATACAAAATATCCCACTACAGGCGAGTCATAAACCGTAATGAGGTCAAAGCCCATTGGTAATCATATAACATAGGCTACTATAGTGTTGTTGTAATGATGCTGATTAACTTAGCACAATGGCACCAATTTTGACATAGGCCTAGTACAGTAATACAATCTAGTCATGAGGCTAGCATAACTGAGTCACATGGGCATATTGTTCAAACAATAGCTTCGTATCGGTGTAGGTAGTAGGTACCCTTGGTAACTAGACCTAGTAGCAGCCTACTGTAAGTAGTGAGTGTAGCACATATGACCGAGCATCAATTATGATCTTTAAACTATCTCCCAATAGGATTCATTCATTCAATTCAAGTCAAAATAATCATAACGTTTATGCCAAAGTTAACAAAACAAGGGGCACAAATAACATATTTATACCAGAAACTCCCAAGATAAAGGCTACGGCAAGAACCAAAACTGAAGGCCCTGTCCTCAGTACATGTGCATGCATAATCACTGAACAGTAATAAGCCTTGGAAAGAACTAATTGTGTAGTAGTAGGTTGGCTAGGTTTGTTGTAAAAGGTGATACCGCTACCGTGTCTTTAAATCTTGGTTTGAAATTGTGATAAGAAACTTAGGCCAAATTAGATAGGTTTCATGGCCATTGCAAAACCAAACCTAAGCCTACCAATCTTATGTCCTAAAATTTAAAAAATTAAACCTAGGTAAGGCTAGGTACCGTACCTGGCATCATAAATGGTTGGTTAGGCCTATCGGTTCTAGTTTTAATAGTAGCCCCATGTAGGAATTCTTATGCATCTACACAAAATATCCTATTATGAGGTTGAAGCCTAACATTCTTCCAACAATCACAAAGTATCTAGGCATAGACACCGGTAAATGATGGATGAAAACGTTAGGTATGGTACAACCAACATCTTAGCAAAAACATCCATAGACTTGAACCACATTAGACCTACCGATACATGTTTAACCTTTTAAGAGATTGCATAGATGGATTAAGGAACACAACTTTTATAGTTGGTAGCCTGGTAGGTCTACTTAGTACAATCAAACCCTATGGCGGACGCCACTTTCTAGCCCAAAGGCTTACATCCTTGCATACATCAGATTTGATTCCACATTGTATTGCACTGAATACAGTTTATAGGCACAGTTTCAAATTTTACATGAACATGTCATCGTATCCAGGCGGTGGAAGGTGGTCGGGATCTGGCCCAAAACCTCCTGGTCGCTGGGGGCGTCCTGGGCCAGGACCAGGTCCCGGAGAAATGGGGCCAAATGGGTCGAAACGAGCTCCAGGCGGAACTGCTCCCGGAGGCAAGTTTCCTGTTCCGGGCTGACGACCTCCCCTTCCGGGTGCGAACGGATTGAACAGCATCCCTCCGCCTCCCATCCCTCCGCCTCCCATTCCCCCGAGAGGATCCAAGTCGTTATGTCCAACATTGAGGGGATTAAAAATAGGGTCAAAGCCATGAGGAACGGCTCGACGAGGTTGGCCCACTCTCAAAGGATCCGAGTCCGGATCTTCAAAGTAAGACGGTGTGCGTCTGTTAGTGTTCGAGTTTGACGCTTCCGACTTCTGTGTCTGAGTATGGGCTGTGCGCTGCTGGCCATCATAAACTGGCACAATAAGTTCACTTTGAATCGTGTGCATTATGTTCTGGTATGAAGGAAAAACAACTTCAAGAGGTCCATGCGTAGCGGCCACATCTTCCTCCACCTTGAATATGACACTCGACACAGCGTAGTCCGAACATCGCAACAAGTTTAGGACGAGGACATCGCCTGTGCGAGTGCCACAGAGTACATAAAGAATCTTATCATGAATATACCTCAAAGCATAATTACCATCGGCGGTGGTGTTCCATCCATTCGGGAGTGTTTCGGAACCGACTTCAGAACTATTGAATGCTTTCTCAGAGCCAACGCCAATGCATCTAAATCCCTTTTTCGTAAGACACCAGTGCACAAAAACCATTAAAACGTCATCTTTCTTCGATATATTACTTTGCACTGAATTATATAGAAGATCCCAACCATACATTAACTTTGCATGAGCCATATTCTCTATCATTAACGTCAGATATTGGCCTGCAGCAAAATGACTTTCATAATCCATCAGCTGTTTATGGACGCCCCGCCCCTTTCTTCAAACAACGCGAAGCTTCCTCACTGCCATCTTGCATTTCATGTTTAAATACGTGGGCGGTGTATTCGGCGGCAAAACTCAAAATATCGGAACTCTTGCCACTAAGCGGGTCCACCTTTTAAAAACGTTATTTTTCGTGTACCTACTCTAGTACTAACCTCGCCGCCCCACCCCCCTAACCTAGGTTTTCCTAGCAAAAATTTATGCTAGGAAAACCTAGGTTAGGGGTGTGTGGGCGTGAAGCGCCGTGGCGATTAAAGTTGGACCCGCTTAGCGGCAAGAGTGCCAAAAATCAAACAGCAAAATTAATTATGAATGTTCAATGTTCTTTATTATAACCATAGAATAATACACGGTAACTCACACGGCGGTGACTTAATTTCAAAAGTAGAATCCTATTGTGCTCTACTGTTTATTTAATATGTAAGTAAATTGTTTTGCTGTTTTGTAATTATTTGATATCAATAGATCAAGCGGAATTTAATCTACGTGTAGTATTGTTAGTGAGAAGAGTTCTTTTATAATTCGTGTGATTTAACAGTTTTAAATTGATGTATTTTGCTATTTCGTAGATAGCATTCTGTTGTTTTGTTTTTTACACGTCGTAGCAACGAAGTGTTTATTTTGATAGCTTTTTATTTTGACAGCTATGGCTGTTTTTCGTAAGTTCCCGTTCTTGTTGGTACGGTTGTGTATATATTCTTCGTATTTAAAGTATTCGTTTAAACTCCAAATTTTAGTGGTGACATTAATACTCTGTTTATGCAACGACGCTACTATGGATTGCATGTTGAAGACCTCATGGTTAGTACCAAGTGCCGAATGTCATGTTTGTCCATCTGCTTGAGTTCCATATTTGGGCCCGTTCTTATGGTTCTTCTACTTTGAAAGGGAATATTGGATGTTGGGCAGGTCCTAGTAAAAGGAAGCGCAGGTCTACGGTTACTCGCTCTGTGAAATGCCCTGGAAACATGATAGTAGTTGCTTTGCTTCTCCGGGCTCTGTCAGGCGATGTAGAATTGAACCAGGGCCAGTTTGTAACTACAATTTACCATCTACTAGCAGTGTGTCATCTGTGTCTACCCACAACGTGGTAGACTTGGGACTTGGGAGAAATCATCGTGACATCTTCGGACTCTGTTTCAAGCACATCGGCCGCGTCGTCAAAAGATTGCCACATTAATCTGCCTGTTATGTATAACAACATGAATATGACGAACTCAGGGCCGAGTTGAGAAGAAGGCGTGTTACATATTTTGGATCTAAAAGAGAGCTCATTGCCAATTAGAGACCCTTGATAGCAAAGCCGAATGGAAATGCAAACTTTTTCTGGTGTATATGACCGTCCAAGATTGAATAAGGGAGCTGTTCCTACAAAAAAGTGCTCAGTATGTGATTTGTCTGGGAGAAAAAATCAGCTCTTTGTTTATTGTGCTCAATGTAAAAATCCTTGTCATAGGACGTGTGCCAATATTCCACAATCTAAATTTCGTGAGTTTGTCAGCTGGAAAAGAATTGTGGAACTGTTGGGCCTGTACGTTGCCATCGTTTTCTGATTCTTTATTTAGTATAGACTCAGAAGAGGACGTGAATCAAAATGAAACAAATAGATCAACTGCTAGTGGTATTAAAATTCTTTATTTTAATGCCAGAAGCCTTAAAAACCCAAAGAGTAATCCAATATTCAGGCTTTGGTTACAGAGCAAAGTTCACATATTGTATGCATCAGTGAGACATGGTTGAACTCTGATATAAGCGATGAAGAAATTTTATAGATCTTGACTACGTGGTTTTCAGAAAAGATCGGCAGTCGAGAAGAGGTGGTGGAGTCCTTATAGCAGTACAACCCAATCTTAATCCAATACGCGTGCCTATGCTTGAAAATGATTCTGAATGTATATGGATTGAGTTTACATATAAAAGTAAAACATACTTACTTGGGTCTGCTTACCGTCCTCCGAACTCTTCTGATAGCTTGAACAATTCTTTGCTTGCCTCGCTACAAAAAACCTCAGATAATGCTAACAAATATGAAGCAGTTTTGATATGTGGCGATTTTAATCTTGATATTTCTTGGGAAAATGTTCCAAAAGCAAGAAATTCTGTTTCAGAATCTTTCTTATCCTGCTTTTATGATCTATTCTACTCAACTTGTCAAGGAAGCCACTCATATAACACAGTCGTCTCGCTCAATTCTGGACCTTCTGTTATGCAACAATTCTTCTCTTATTTCCAACGTTGAAGTGATTCAAGGAGTGAGCGATCACTTAGCAGTTACAGCAATATTAAAAGTCAAGATGCAAAAATCCAAAGTCATCCGGTCTGAGGTGCTCAATTACAACAGAGCTGATTGGGAACTTCTGTCTAGACTGTTTGCAGACCATCTTCCTTGCAACTGGAATAGTTGGGATATTGATAATGCGTGGAACTGCTGGGTACGTATTTTTCGGGGATTGTGTCAATTCGGCAATTCCAAAATCAAAATTAACTCCAAACGAAGGCCTCCATGGATTACTAATAAGTTAATTAAAGATATCAGAAGACGTGACTCTATGTTTTGTAAATGGAAAAAATCCCCATCTGAAGATCGAGAGGTAGTTTTAAAAAAATCAGAAATCAAGTTAAAACATCAATTAGAAATGCTCATGATGAATATGTGTGGAAGATGGGAAATGACTCGAAGAAATTTTGGAAATATATTCATAGCAGAAAAGGCAGTCTTGCACCCGATCATTACCTTGCGATGGTGTCAAGCTTTCAGATCCAGTTTTAAATTGCGAATGCATTCAATAAAAAGTTCCATGACAACTTTACTCCTAATGACACGTCTCCCCTACTAACTGGTTCCAGGAAATATTGGCCCAGTAGCTCCAATAGATATCTATTTTTCATCGAAGAAGAAGTTCAGGAATATTTAAAAAAGATTCGACCAACGCGGCGCCTGGACCTGATCTTCTACCGGGCCGAATTCTACATACCTGTGCTGAGGCTCTGGCTCCTTCTCTATGCAGTATCTACAATCTATCAGCATCTACTGCATGTGTTCCTGATGTATGGAAGACAGCATCTGTGGTTCCAGTCTTTAAGAAGGGAGATAGATTGAAGATCGAGAATTACAGGCCTATTTCGTTGACCTCACTTGCATGCAAGGGTATGGAGAAACTGATTGCTAAACGGTTATTTAATCACTTTAAAAGAAACAACTTATCAATTTAATCAGCACGGTTTTATACCAAAAAGGTCATGCGTAACTCTCTTTAAATGACGTTATCGATCAGTGGTTAAATTCACTTGAATGTACTTCTGTCAAACAGGTTGACTGCATTGCATTAGATTGGGCAAAAGCTTTTGACCAAGTCCCTCACACAAATTGATAGCAAAATTAAAAGGATATAAAGTTGAGCACAATGTAATAGGGTGGATAAGCTCTTTTCTTTCCAATAGGAAACAATCTGTAGTTTTTAATGGTTCTCGATCTGTAGAAGCTCATGTTACTTCTGGGGTGCCACAAGGGTCTGTAATTGGGCCTCTCCTATTTACAATCTTCTTTTTAGATCTTCCTCAGTGTGTGTCATCTCAAGTTTTACCAGTATGCTGATGATACAACATTATTTCGACCTATTTCAGGATTAGAGGATGTTTATGCATTGCAAGCAGATCTATCTGCACTTGAAAATTGGTGCTTGTTGAACTGTATGCAGCTTAATGCTAGCAAATCGCAGTACATACGTCTAACTAGGTCCAAATCACCCATTGCTTCTAATTACATTCTTTAGGTAATGCTCTAGTGAGGCAAACAACTATTAAACTCCTCGGTCTCACTATATCTTCAGATTTGAAATGGGATTTTCATACAGACAACGTTAGAGACAGAGCTTCCAAGTTGTTAGGATTTGTCAGTCGTAATCTATATAAAAGTAAATCGAAATGTTTAAAAACTGCATATCTATCTCTTATTCGCCCTATATTAACGTATGGTCTACCAGCTTGGCACCCAACTTCTCAACTAAACATGCATAAACTTGAGGTTATTCAAAACCGTGGCAACTAAAGTTATTTTAAAAAATGTTTTTTTATTCTTTAAAGTGCCTCTGAGCGCTTAAACAAAAGTGGACTGCCATCAATACAAAATTATTGTAAACAAACTGATGTTAGATTTTTAAGTAACTTAATTACCGGTGTTTACTGACCTTGATCCTTTTAAAAGAATAACAATTCAGAAAAGACAGTTTAACCGACATAATACTGGCCTAATTTTAAACCCTCCCCGTGCTAGAAACATCTATATACCAAAATCATTTTATAACCGTGCTGTTACTTTATGGAATACTATTCCTCTAGAAATCAAAGATGCTCCAAATTTCAAGAATAGAATAAAAGAATATTTTAGTTAAATTGTTTTTATGTCAGTATACTACATGAGGCCTACCATATTTTGATACTACAACATTATGTTAATTTATTGACTATTTTATCCAATTGTTTTCAAATAACATTAGGCCTAAGTTATTTTAATTAGTTTTAATGAAGGGAATCAGGCATTCTTGCTATGGGGCTATGCCCTCTCTGATTCTCTTCAACATGTTAAGTGTACATTGTACTTTGTAGCTTGATTTGTTGAAATAAATAAATAATAATAATAATAATTAAATAAGACTGCGTTTTGTAGTGTAGGTATACAAAACCATGCATAATGGGCAAAATTACACATACTAAATTCTATATGTTACATACAATACATAATACTATTAGTCTAACATTGAAAAATAAATAATAAGAATATAAAATTACACATTTTAAATACTATAGTCATACAATGTTTGTCAATGTGAATGTGTGAAATTTGTTTAACCTATGCTTAGAGAGTTTTCAAATACTTCTTTTTCATTTACAGAACGACTAACCGCACGCTGTTTGATCCGACGCCAACTTGTTCTGCTTGAAGTTGAACTTCTGTTTTCTAAACAGATTTTCCTACAAATTCTCATCCACTTTTGTAGGTATACTATAGTTTTATTAATTAATCTAGGCTCTAGCCATGAGAAACGGAAAAGTACACTAGGTGACTAGATAATATTGGTGGAGGGTCGTAGGGGGTGGTGAAGAGTCCTTGGCTTTAACCAATGGAAGAGTGGCCAAGCATTGGGCGCTATCAAAATATTTTGTATCCATAATAATCGAGTCTATATTTCCTGGCTTTAGAGTTTCATTAATTTTTTGATTCCGTATAACAATACATGGGATCTTATTCAGTTGTCATGACCTACAATGATGGGACAATAAAATATATTATAGGACAAGCAGTTGTACACTGTTAAAATTCTATTCCAAATACCACCAGCACCACGGTGCTACATAATATCTTTATGTAGCACTATGACCAGCATCATGTCAAACAAATAAACTAACCATGAAAAAAAAGCATCGATTGCCATGACACGTCTTCAATGCTTCCAACTTGTCTATCACTAGAATGTAGATAACATTGGCTTTTATCTGTTTGTAATTTTTTTAGTTTTAGTTTATTTGGGTTATAAAAAATAAAATAAAAAATAAATAAATAAGGGTGCGTCAACCGTTAGGTCGCGCGCCATTCTAGCCTAGGGGATATGAGGCCGGAGGAGGGGCCCATGATGGTCAGAACCAGACACGGATAGGGCCCAGGGGGGGAAGGGGGTTCTCATTATGTGAGTGTGTGGCTACATGTTTTTAGTTCCTCGTGGGAAGCCTGCCCAGGATGCGATGCATATCCCTCTAACTACTGTTTTGTTGGCAATTATTACTGTGAAGTAAACCTCGGAAAATGTTTTCAGTCAGGATTGTCGGTGGCGGGATTCGATCCCATATATGATGTTGCAGGGTTGGCTTGGTCGCTTTGATTTTAAAGTCCCCCACTGAAAATCAGTTATATAACTGAGTGGGTAGGCTCTAAATAAAAATGTATTTATTTATTTATTTACCTTCCGAATCAGAGGCTCGGCTGTACGCTTGAAACACCACTGTCGGTATTTGATTGGTCATCCGATATGTATCGTAATCGTATCGTAGGCTAAATGGTGAACCTAACGGTTGAGGCGCCCTTAATTCAATTGTGTAATTTGTTTGAGATACAAGCCTGCAGTAATTTTTCTCTTTTGTAGGTAGATGGCTTATTGCCGCGCTATGAGTAGATTCCGTTTGAATATTTCGCAGGCTCTGCGTTGCAAAACGACTGTGATTGAGTGGGCGGTGTATACTTACGTCATTTTCATTTTTACGGCAGCTGTCATTAATGGCCGACATGCCAAGTTTTGACGTTGTTTTTGGATAGTTTGTTCATTGAAACGCAATAATAGGGCTTTAAGGTGAAGGGTCCTAGATTTGGATGTGCGTCCCTTTGGGCGCATTCAGCGCAGGAGTGTGAAATGTCACTACGAACAGTCGCAATTCGGCTGATACACAATGGTCGCGTTTTGTTACGAATTTTACGACCTAAGAAAGAAGTGGACGGCTTCACAAACGCAATTCTCCCAAGGGGGGTAGAGGTAGGCCGCCTAGAATCGGTGTCATCTAGAAATACTCCTAACAGAGGGTTAACAACTGTTGGATGGCAATTGCAAAATTTGCACACCCATGCAAGGCGACTATTCGTTGATAATGTATTAAGTCGCGTAACAAATTCGTTAGCTGGCGACTTGAGGCGTAGAGCTGCCAAAAGTTTGTTCGTCGGAGATTCAGCTCCATTCTTTGCTCTCGTGGGAGTAAGTTTGGCATCCGGAGCTGGTATATTGACAAAAGATGATGAACTGGAGGGCGTTTGCTGGGAAATTCGTGTAAGTATGCCGTAGACCCTAAGATTTTCACATGTAGGGCTTTGCCTTGGTCGCAGGGGCGCCGATTATGTGGGTGCTCAGGGGCTGAAGCACCCCTCAGATTGTTTGGAGGGGTGCACAGCACCCCTCCAAAAATCCTGTCTAAAATAAAAGTTAGGCCAATAACTATCTAAGTTGGAAACTCATTTGAGTCATGCAGGAAGGCTCATGATTGTTGGACGCAATCGCGAACGTAATGATAAGCATATTATTCGATGGTTGTTACATGGTCTATCTTGCACTTCCATATTTTTTTTACGGTTTTCTAGTTTTTACTGTAAAAAATTGCATTATTTTGGTAACATGATGATCTATCTCGTTAGTGTTCCAATTCTCTTGTTGGTATGTTTTCTAGTTTTTGCGGTATAAAAACTACAGTATTACGGTATTGCATCCAGCGCCCTATTTTTGTCTAAAACGCACTAAATGCACTCTAAAAACGTGATTTTCTAAAATTTCGCCTGCGGCGCTAATATTGGGGGCTCCGCCCCCCAAACCCCCCGTGCTTGGTCCCTTTTCCACAAAGTTGAGCACCCCTCGGAATTTTCAAAATCCGGCGCCCCTGCTTGGTCGAATAATCTTAGCTGTTACGTGCTGACTCGGGCAACGGCCTGGGCTGTCAACGGACACAAGACAACGACCTGACCGCTAGCAGCCACTAACAACCTAGCCATTGTTACCCACGGGCAACAGTGTCCAGCTGTTATCGCCCACACTGACTTACCGGTACCCATTTGAAATCGTTGTTCATGTGAATGTAATTTTGTAAGCAGACGTGGGTGCTTGTGTTGCCTGCAGACTGATTTTTTATTTTCTTGTTGGTTGATTCAACATCAACATTATGCCAATCAACACAAACCTTTTGAATGACCCAAAAACATAGGCTAGGCCTACCCAAATCAACAAGCGCCAACTTAAAATACTCCACAAACCATGTAAGTAACACCGCCCAATCATTTAAATTACCTTCCAAAGTAATTCCAAGTAATTCCGGTCCATTGAATGATTCTTCACAATTATCAAGACTTGTAAGAGCTTCCCTTCCCGTTGCCATTGCTGGGCATTGTTATAATCATAGCTCCAACATTCACTTTGACGTCTTTATGAATAGGCTAGTAGGCCTACTCAAGATTTGTAGAGCAATCGACAATCTAGGCCTAGGAGTAGGCGTAGTCCATCTAAGGTCTTAAGCTACGTTAAGCTGCAAAGGGTATGGATAGCTCTTCCGAGGCTATTATGCGTAGACTGTTAGGTTATAGGCAGTGGTTAATTTGGGGGCGGACGCGTCCACCCACTTACTTTTCAAATTTTCAAAATTGTACAAGGCCTCTACAATTAAAATGTTGTAAGTTGTAACACACTACAAAAATACTATGTAGGCCTATGAGTTGTAAAAGCTTCTTCCATAATAATTATTATAATTTATTATCTGTTAGTTATTATTAAAAGAAAACATTTTAGGCTAGGCCTACATGTTTTTTCAGTTTTTAAAAGTAGCCTACCGTAGCAACTAGCAAATATGATTTTTTTTGCCTCTGCCCACAATAACAATTGGCAGAACTGGAACTTTATTCCAGTACACCTGTATTAGTTTTGCAATGTTGCCCCCCCCCCCCAATCACCTTTCTCCACCCAATTGTCAATTCTCTTGGATATGCTGCTGCTTTCAATGTTTGTTTCATAAATTAGGCCTAGTAACGTAGGCCTACTAGGCTAGCTATATAATAAAATAAACTCAACAATTTTTAGTTTAATATCCCAAAATCGGCTATAAAATACCAAACAGGAAAAAACGCCTTGCGAGGCTACGCTCACACCCTTTCCACCCACCCCTATCTAGTGTTGTTACTTGTTTCGTCTGACCCCCCCCCCTCCCCCTTTGAAAATATCCTGCCGGCGCCCATGAACAACACAAAATGGGCAGTTCTGGCTTGTTTGAGTAGGTGGACTAGTTCTGAAAATTTTGAAGTGACAAGATATTGTAGTAAACTGACAATTTAGGCCTATGTGGATCTTCACAATTTTATAAATTAAAGACCAAAGCACGCTAAAACTAGTAAAATACCACCATTTAGAATGTTAAAAATCCAAAAAGTTCTGAGGCTATGCAAATGCTCTCTACACATGTACTAGCTGGGGGGCATACCCCAGACCCCCCGCCCCCATTTTACCAGGATACCTAGGCCTGACATACTTTTCCAAAACAATAGACCCAGCGTCGAGCATCCGCCCACTCATTATTTTAGAAATTAAACACTGGTTATAGGCCTACATGTTCCATTGCACTAATAAGTTGTATGCCTGTTTTGTTTTAGCAAGCAATATCAAAGCTACAGTTCACTGCAGCAAAGAACACAACTGATTCAGAAAACTTATGTGAAAAGAATGATGCCGTGACTCTCGACAACTTAGTTTTGGGGTCCTGCCATTGCTAAAGGATGTAGTGCTGTTGTCTACTCTGCCCGCTGGAAAGGAGGTAAGGTTCCATGAGAGAAGAGGCGTAAAGAATTTTCTACCCAAAATCCTTTGATTTAGGCGGGCTACTTTTGCAGGAGGGCAGGACATCTCGGCAGGCCAATAAAATAGAAATAGGCATATGCCTATAATTAATTTTTTTAGCCTACCTAAATATCTTTCCTCCCATGTAGGCTAGCCAACTTGTCCTCTTTTAAAAGACAGTCCACACTATGGCTTCTCTCTCCAAACATTATCTAGGCCTATTGATGTAGGCCTAAATAAACACTACAGTGGCCCCCGTACCATTACATGCACGAGTTTGCCTCTGGGTCGAGTCGAGCCTATTCTCTTTTTTATGATTGTTTAATTATAAATGATTAAGTGATAAAAAAGGGATAGGGCCTATAAGGATTAGTCTGGGTAAGGAATGTTGAAACTAGGGAAGACGACGCCCGACAAAGTCGGGTACGGGTACGTGTTTCTACTACCCGTAAAACCCGGTTCCTGAATTGAGGTGTCACATTGTAGGCGGAAGGCTAATGTAAACATGCGCTTTCTCATATCTTTTGTGCTTGGCGGCGTTTTTCTTTTGAATTATAATGTCCTTTGTTCATGCCGCCGACTTGTGGCAGTGTGCTGAGTATGCCCCCCCCCCCCCCCCCCCCTCCTGCCTAACCACTTGTGCAATCTTCCAGAGATTATACCGCGTAAATAATTACCACAACATCACTTATGTTTTCAATCTGCTAGAAGTCAAAACTTAAAAGCTATCACATGGTGATAAACCTTTCCTTATCTTGTTTACTCTCATTCGGGCTCCAGTCCCCTCCCCCCTTCCGCGCCCTGCACCAACGCATCCATGAGTCGTGACCTTGACTTGACTGTGACAAGATATAAAGCAGATGCAACGAACAGTGAGTGTTATCTTAATGGCCCGCTACTGTTCCTCTTTCGTGATTATGAAATACTACTTTATCAGCACGTCATTGTTTATAGAACAGCATTACGTCCAAGATATTACGATAATTGATGACCGCATTTCTTCACAGTTCATTAGACACCCCACACGATTTTTTTGTATTACTAGTTACTACCCGGGTAACCCGCGGGTAATGTGGACGGGTACCCGGGTCGTAAAAAGGTAGGGTTTCATCATCCCTAATTGAAACCAGATGGATCGTGGCACGATCACGTTTAGTAGGGTACTAGCTCCCTGTCTACACGTGTGTTGTATTAAAGCATGCTGTATTTTGTGTTCATTGTTAGAATCAAATAATTTTTTGACTTTTCAAACTAAAACAAACCTTGCTCTATCTCATTTTTCAACTCGTGACCCACTCACTCATAACCCTATGATGAGTTGATTGGGGTGTCTCACTTTTAGAAACACAAGTCTCATTTATTTTTTGTGTTTAAAAACCAGACAGATTTTTTTAAAATAACTTTTTGCATAGACCTAGTAACTTTTTCTAAACTTGTTTGACTGAACTTCATTCTCCTGATAAAACATTTTATGTAAAGGCGGATCCACATAAAAACGTAAGACATAACCATAAGGTTTTAACGCGTAGTCGTAATGTTGGAACATAGGAAACACGTACTGGCGTTCACACAAATGCACAAGGTTTAAGACATAGTTATAAGTATAACGCATAAGACACTGTTTTAATGCGTAAGAAAGTTGAACAATTTTCAACTTTATGCTAAAACCTTATGCTTACGCACGAAAAAGTTGAGTCAAACTAACATCTACTTTAAAATGCCTGACTACTACAGTCAACTATGCTTCAATTGTAAATATATAAAGTTGGCAGGACTTGGAGCATTATTTGCATAATTATCAACATCGATTGGAAAAATTATATTATTAATAATAATCTTTATTATAACCTTCGATAGATTCGCCTTAATCAAAGTTCTCTCTGTTCACTGTGCAAAGAAATTAGAAGACAGCTGAAATATCTTGGGCTAAATTCTTTGTGCTTACGTTTCTATGTGTACCGGGGCGCTTACACACTACGCGTTAAAACCTAATAGAATAGAAGAGAATAGAATACGTCTTACGTTTTTCTGTGGATCCGCCTTAAAATAAATATTTATTTAGCATTAAAATTTAAAAGAATAGGGAAAAATATGTCTTGTCATTTTTAATATTTATGTAGCATTAAAATTTAGAAGTATAGGGAAAAATATGTCTCATTTTTACCCACACCCACCCTACTCGTCAAAGATTGAAGTAACCCGTAGGTCAACTGTGGGACATCAGGGCTTCCATTATGCCTAGGCCTAATACCCTTAATCACCACTTTAAAAATTCATTCTGGACTCTTTAAATATTTTAAAATACCACTTTCTTCAATTCTGTTATTTTATTTCCATCTTGTTCAGAAGAGACTCTTGAGAATGTCAGCGCCAACAAAGAAACTACGAACGAACAAAGCGTTCCCGATATCTCGACGTTTCCGCTCGCGGTCAAGATGATGTTCAACTACGACGCTGAATCGAATGCAACTTCCATCCTACGAGCAATGTACAGGGAGACAGTCCCGGCCAGAGTGCAATTCACATTTGAAGATCTGGGAATCTGGGAACAGAGGTAGGCAGATGCTCGCTAAAACGATGAACATAGCACGTGTCTTACATCTTTCTAGTTGCTGCTGTTGCTAGTGTGTATTTTACGTCTATTTATTCCAGTAGTATTCAAAAGTCACAACATTTGGATGCCATGTGACGATGGGTATGAATCAAGCTTACTCTTCTAGTCTTTTGTGGCTGTAGTGTTCAGGAAGAGTCCTGTGTTTTCATGAGCTACTAACTAGGAAAACGCTAAAGTCCCATTGCGTTGATGGATGAGCTTTCTTTTTTGTAAGTTTTTAGTTTGCGTGGGATCTCTTTACTTATCAAGTGCTTTTTGAACGCATTGTAGGTGATTGTTGTCAAGTTTCTATTGTTACTTGTTAATTGTTATTAAATACCTCAAAAAACTTAATTTAAAACCTTTATTTATATGGTTTCTGGAAAATGTTTTCAACTTTTTCTTTCAAAAAGCAATACATCACTATAACCTTAATGTCCATGTGAAATATGAACGTTCTAGCCCCACCCGTTTGGTCAGAATCGGCCCAAATGTTACGAAAATATCGCACTAAAAATAAATAAAAAAATCGTAAAAGTACGATATTCATGAGAAATATTTCTTCGATTGTACCCAAAAACGTGGCACGTCTAAGTTCAGAGATTTTGAAGGTCCCCTCAAAATTTCATCAAGATCGCATATGCCGTTTGCCCGGAATCGTGCGAACAAACAGACAGAAAAAACAAACAAACAAAAAAAAAACATTGGAGCTAAATTTTTTGAGGGGTCAGTGAAATTGAAGTTTTCGCTTCGCTCGCTACGCTCATCCAACAATGTTTATGATTCTCGTGCATAATGAACATATTTAGGGTATGTTACTTAAATTGGGAACACGAACAAACATGTTTTAGTGGGGGAAAAGGTACAGAAGGCTTACCTTTAACAACGTTAGGTAGGTCGCACAGACACAAACATATGAACAGATGAGTTGCTGATACATGCTATGCTTTGTGATATTTATTTAGCCTACTGTTCTCCGCTTGCAAGTTCGTAAATGTTTCTAACCTAGGCCTAGGCCTACTTTTTTAATTTGCAAAATGTGTGTCTACGGCCTACCCTATACATTTTGAGGTAGGTAATCTAGGCCTACATTTTTCATTAATTTCTTTAGTTAGGCCTAAAAGTTTCTTTTGATAGTCTTACTCCTAACTCTTAAAGTTGTCATTATCACTCTGACAATTCTCATTTATCTACTATTTAGACTCAATTGTATTATTTCAGTCCTTCTCCTACCATAGGCCAAGGGCCTACTTGTATTGAAGTACATACGTAGCCTACATCAAACTGATACCTTATACATTTCACAGCTTGACTGATCGAAGGAGAGGTCTGTCCCCTCACTCCAACATCGTGGCAATGTACTATGTGTTTGCTGACCGAATACCAAGTCTACCTGGATCGCTCTCTCTATATCCCGATGCGCTGCCGACAAGAATCAATCCAGAAGGGTCCGGGAGGAATATGAGTTTATTCCTGCTGATGAAAAGGTAGGCCTAAGTGTGATGTCACCCCAGTTTTCAGATGTTAAAAATAAAAAAGCTGGTTCCCATGTAAATGTAGGTTGCAATGATGGAATGACTGCTAAACCGGTACACATTAATTTAAAAGTTAGAATTGGTTTGAAGTTATATTTGAAATATTTTAACCAAAATGGCTTGAAATATTTCATTTTGAAATAGGCAGAATTTACAAACTTGACACTCCCAAAACATTCCAACAACAATCAAGAGTTACTAAGTAAACAGTTTTGGTGACTTAAGGTCCCTTTCCCAGTCTTGGGGTTTGGGGGGCCCGGATTTGAGGGGCACCCCAATCAGAGACGGGGTTCCGTGACAGTGGCGGTTTTTTTTGAAAAACCCTTTCTCAATTTTGGGCTGCGCTAAAGTCGCAGCGCCCCAAAAACGCGAAAACTGTAAACCCCAACCTTTAAGGTGGAGCATAAAATGTCTAGCATAAATTTGAAGTGAAAAATATAAAGCTATAAATATCTCTCCTCTCCCCCCCCCCATATTTTTTTTTTTTTTTTTTGTGTAGGGGGCCTTGTAAAAGAATTGCAGAAAAACAATTTAAAAAAGTTTTTATGAGAATTATTCGGGCCCGGTGTTTTTTTGGTAAAAACTTATTTGCATTTTTGGTTTTGTTTTGGGTCAAAAGGGGGGAATTTGGGGGTTGAAAAAAGTAGTAAAAAAAAAAATTTTTTTTCCTTTAAATACCTGCCCTGCCGATTAATGAAACCCGAGAAGTGAAATTTTGGGTGCCCCTAGTTTTGAATCCGGGGGAAGCCCGGGGGAGTTTGCTAGGGCTTCACTGTAATACTTTTTTTTTTAAAAGTGGACTTTAAAAAAAGGAAAAAACGGTTTTGCACACAGCTGAAGAAAGTAGTTAAAAGGGGGAACCCAGGGGCCCCGGGGGAACACCCCCCCAAAACATTTTTGCCATGTAGTAAATTTTTTTTTTTAGGGTTTTTGTCAGAAGGGGACTTTTTAAATCATTTTTAAAACTTTATGTAGGGCTAATCTAAAAAAAATTTGGTTTTAATATTGCTAAAATTTTTCCAAACAAGTGTATGTATTTATAATAAATCATCATCCCTCAGTTCCAAACTATGTGGGGTTGAGGGGTTTGGTTTTTTCCACCATTATAAAGGGCATGAAACTGTAGATCCTAAGCTTGCCAGACTTAGTTTTTCTTCCCCATCATCCAATTTCCTTCTTCTCCCCCCCTTTTACTCCACTCTTTCTGTCCCCCCACAGTTTTACTTTTTGCCACATGCCCCAAAATTTCATTCCTTTTTCCCAAACGTCTTTTTGGGAATTTAATCTTTCCCATTTTTCTTTTGGCCTTCCTACCCCTTTTTTTTCCCCCTCCTCTGCCGTTTCAAATTCTCGTCGGGGAACCTCCCCCCTGCCATCCTTTTCATATGTCCCAAACCTTTCTTAGACTTTCTTTTCCTAGTTTTAACCCTTAAATCTCTCCAAATCCCCAGTTTTTTCCCTCATTTCTTACTTTTTAAATCTGTCCACTTTTTTAACTCCCCTTTATACTTCTTAAAAACTTCTTTTTTCTGCTGTTTCCCAAAGTGACCTCTTTTTTTTGTTCCCACTGCCCAGGGTTAGGGCCCCATTTTTTTAATATAGGTAAAAAATAGCCTTATACAGAAAAATTTTTTAAATTTTTGGGAACAACTCATTCCTAGAAAATTTTCACCAATTGATAAAACCCCTCTGTTTTTTTGGCACTCTAGATGACATTTCCCCTACCCTTTTTCCCTTTTTGGGTCAATTTTATTTCCCCAAATATTTAAATTCTTCTTTTTTTTCTAAGATTTTCCCCATGTAGAAAAACAAAAATTTTCTATGCCCTCTGGGCCTGCCCTTTTTTCTTCTTTTGCAACGCAAACATTCCCTCTTTTTCTGTTTGATTTTTAGCCCAAACTCTGAGAACTTGGGTTCCATCTGTCCACCTTCTCCTGCACTTCTCTGGCACTCTAAACCCCAAAATCAACAATCGCCCGGGAAAACCTAATGTTTTTTGGGGGCCCCTTCCCCTCTGTTTTTGGGTTCCCCACCCCTCTTAAATTTTCCCACCCCTTTAAACAACATTTAAAGGGTTTTGGAGAAAAACACCCCAACCTTGCCCGCAAGCCCTCTTTCACTTAAAAAACCATTTGCCCTTTACCCATATCTGTTGTACCCAACTTTCCCCCTCCTTTGATATGTTTTGTACCCTTCTTTTAAAAACCTCTTCCCCCCCTTTTTATCTCTAGACATTTCCCATTTTTTTTTTCCCCTTTCCTCAAAGGCGGCGACGTTTTCCTTCCCCAGACCCAAAAAAACACAATGTGCATTTTTTTCCCCATTTTGCCATCCCCCTCCTTGCCTGTTTTATAGCAAATAGGGGATAAATAGTAAAACCGTCCACTTCTGAACCCATATTTTTTTCTTTAATCTGTGTCATATCCCTTTCCTTCATTTTAAATTTTCCCAAAAAACTTTTATAAATTTTTGCCCCATTTGAACATTAATTTCACCCCTTTCATAATTTTCACTTTTCCCTTACGGTCCCCTTTTCCCAAAACCCACGGGGTAAAATTATACCCTTTCCCCAATCTTCCGGTCCCTTTCTTTTGTTTCACGCAGCATTTATTACTGGGGAAAAAAACCATCTTTTCCTTCCACACCTGATGTTTTTGATCATTTCCACAAAAAATGTCATCCATTTCCCCGGAGCTCTACCACATTTTTAGGGTTCCTAACCCCCCGAACCCAACCCCCTTGTTCGGGTTCCCTTCTTTCTTCTTCATCTTCCCCACTTGCCTTTTTCTCTTTCTCTGCTTTTAAAATTTTACAAACCTGTTACATTTAGCAAAATCTTTGAAATATTTCCCCCCACTTTTCTTGTATTCCCGTGGGTTTTTTTGAAAATTTGGGCCCCTTTTTCATTTCCCATGATTTTTTGTTTTTTCCCTTTCTTGTCTTTTTGCCCTTTACTAGTCCGTACAAATTTTCTTTTTTCCCCGGGAAAGCCCTCTTCAATTTTACCAGAAAATTTCCCCCCCTTTGCTTTTTTCTTTCTCCCTCCTTCAAAAATTTTTTTCAATGGGTTTTTTTCGCCTACGGAAACTGTACTCTTTTTCTGTAAATTTTGGGAAATTTTCATTCTTTTTCCAAGCTAGTTTCTTCTCCCGAAACTGCACTCGTACCCTCTCTTTCCCCACCATCGCGTTTTTTTTCTTTTTTCCTCCCCCCACTGACTCTTCCACCAGCTCTTCTGCCCTTTTGGACACAAAAACCTTCTTAAATTTTTTTCCCCCATTCTTCTTTTTCCTCCCCCCTTCATTGTGGGTTTTTTGGTCACAAATTCTTGTCATAAACTTTTCCCTTGCACTATGGGAGTTGCAGTTTCCACTTTTTTATTTTTTGTCCCGGGTTTTCCTTTATTCTCTTTTTGGTCGTACCATCTTCAAAATTTCCCCAACCCCAGCCTGGGGTTCTAAATCCAATGATTTTGATGGCTTTTACCCCCCACACCCCTAAAGGGTTTCTCATTTTTTCTTTTCCTATACATAGATAGTAAATTACTGTCTTGATTGGGTCTTAAACCATGGGCCTTTATCTCTTTATTTTTTGGGGTTTTCTACTTTTTCTTGAACCAACTATTTCCTAAAACTAATGAGTTTTCTGGCACACTTTTCTAAAAATTTTCTCTCCACTCTGTTTCTTGAAATTCTACCCATGTCTCCCCATAACCTCTTCAAATCCTTTTTTTATTTTTCCCTTCTTGCATTAAAATCCCCCATTACTAAAATAGTATTCGATGTCAAAATTTGGGGTTTCAATTTGCCCCCAAACCATCCTTCTCAAAAAAGGGTTTTCCCCTGTTTGAGGCGCTTTACACCTGAATGAATTCGATTGCCCTGCTGTAAATCGCCCCAAGAGGGACATCGTATCATTTCTATCACTATGGTTTTTTCCATTTACAATACGGGTCTTTCCATTCAGGGCTTACCAAAAAATGCAAACCCTTTTTCTTCCCTCCACCCCTCCAACCCCCACGTTGTATCCTTCTCTAAATTCTTTTTTTCCCCCCCCTTTCCCATTTTGGGTTTTCACTGAGCCCCAACACACATTTTCCCCTGTTTTTTTCCCAGGACATAAATGATCCTTCGTTTTCCCAAATTAAAGTGACACAAATTTTTTATTGTGCCCACATTTATAATTTTTTCCTTTTTTCCTTTTGTGTGTTTTTCTCCCTTTTTTTTTGGGTTTTTCTCCTTTGTCCACGGTCTATGCCTAATTTTTTTTTCTCAAAACCCACCTTGTGTAAAAACCCTTCTCCCCCATTGTTTTCAGGGTTTTTTCCTTTTTTTTCTTACATTCCCCTCTAGGGGTAGCCCTTTTTCCCTTTGGTTTCTCCCTTTCGAAAGCGTTTTCTTTATTCCCACTTCTCTTGCCCCTGGTTTCCCTTTTTCTTCTTTTTCCTTCCCAAACCCCATTCATGTCTATATATTCTACTTCAATCCTCCCTTTCATTTTTTCTTTTTTTTATAAATTTTTTGACACCCAAACTTAAACCCTCCAGGTTTCTTAGCCCCCACATGCCTATTTGGCATTTTAAAAAATTTCCCCGGCCAATACAAGTTAAGCCTTGTAGATTTCCCTTTGCATGACTGCCTTTTCCTCTCCAGCCCACTTCTCTCTGTTCCCTGCACATATAACCCCACTTCTATTTTCCATTGTTTTGGGACTCTTCTACCTTTTTTTTTAAGTTTATTTACCCGATACCTTTGGGTAAAACCCCAAAACCCTGTACTCCACTTTCCCAAAACAAAAAATTTTTTGCTGTTGTACCCCACACTCTCCAAAATTTGATTCCCCAATGCTTTTTTGTCCCGGTTTAGCTTTTTTTGTATCCAAAAGTTTTCAAAACCCTCAATGTCTGGTAATTTATTCACCCACCTGCTGTTTTTTTATAATTTTATTACTTCTTTTTTTGTTATGTTTAAAAACCCCCCAAAATTTTTGACACCAAACTTCATTGTGTGGTTTTTGTTTCCCAAACCCTGGTTTGGGGGAAAAAGGGGAAATTTCTTCTGTCTTGTTTATGTTCAAAAACCCACTTGGGGCCCAAAAACACTGTCTTGGCCTTGGGAAACTTCTGGTCCCGTTTGTTTCTGTGTTCTGTTGGCCGGACCCACCTTGGCCCCTATTATCGGTTGTTGTTTCGTCCCCTTTTTTGGGTTTGCTTTACCCCCCCGATTTTTTGTGGGAAGGGGGAAATTGCTTTATGGGGTGTTTCTTTTGTACCGCCAATTTGGGGACCAACTTTGTTGTCCCGGCGTTTGCGTTTCCTTTAAAAAATTTCTTTTTGTCCCAAACCCCACCCTGTGCTCACGAGCTCTTTTTTTCTGCCCAAATCTTAGGGGCTTCAGGTGTGGGATACCAATTTTAATATTCTTTTTTTGTAAACTCTTCCCACATGTTTTTTTAATTATTATCCAAATTTTCTTCCTCCGGGTTTCCCCCAAATTTTTCCCAACACTAAAAAAAATTTTATTTGGGGGGGTTTTTTCCATTTTCCCGTTTCCCGGCCGGAATATGTTTTTTTTTTCCAAAACCCCTTTGGTGTTTAAAACCCCCTCGTAGGCCCCCCTTCCAACCCCCTTTTTTACTTTTTGTAAAAACTTGGGTTTTAACACTCCCCGCCTTTTCCAAAATTCTTTTTCTCTCTTTTTTCCAACATTTCTACCTTTTTCCCCTCAGTTGTTCAATTTTGTTTTTTCCCCATTTTACCTAATGCCGGGCCCTCAACTTCCCACTTCTCACTACTAGGCCTACCCCAGCTCTTAAAACCCTTCCAATGGGTTCCTCCTTTTTTTTTGGCCACCCTTCCAAACCCAAATTTTAAACATTCCTTTCCTTTTGTGTTTTTTCCAATCTTATTTAAATTTTGGTGCATCTCCACCGGTTTTTTTTGCCCAACCCCAATCTTAACCGAGAGGGCTGCTTGCTTTTGATACAGTTATACTTTTTTGTCTCAAAATTTTTTGGGGTGTTGTTTTTATGCATTTTTCCTACATTTTTTTCTTTTTAATGCCAATCCCCCCATTGCTGGGACCCACACCCCATTACTTTTCCTTTTTTTTCTATAATCCCTTTCCCTTGGGCTCCCGCACATTTAAAATGGGACCAAAAGCCTGAATACACTGGGGCTCCCGCCCTAACCTTTTTTTTACATCCCACAAAATTGTGATTTTCTTTTTTAATTTTTACATTTAAAACCCAAATGTTTTTCACCAGGGTTTCTGAAAATGCAATGGTAAAAACGTGTTTTGGGGTGTGCCTTCAAAATGTTTCGTGTCTAGTATAATTCTCAGGGGCCGGGACTAGAGTTTTCATCATCGCTTTTTTTTTCGACCTTCGACTTTTTGCCTGGTCGATTTGTCCCCAAATTCAAAAAAATTGACAAAAAAAAAAGTCTAAGAAACGCAAAGTGAAAGTCACATGGCGGGGCACAAATTCTTTTTTAAAGTTTAAGTTTCAAAAACAAATTTTGGTTTTAAAAAAAAAAAAGGGTTTTTCAATGGGAGGGCCCTTTAGCCCAAAATAATATTGAAAGGGGATTTTAGTGCCCCCAAAAGGTGAGAAAGGGCTAAGGACAGTAAAAGTTAGGTATATGCGCTGTGTAAATTATTTTGCGGCCGGGGGCCCCTCGTAGGGCCCCAGGGGGTAGGCCCCCCCCCCCCCGCCTCCTTTGCCTTTTAACCCCCAACACCCTCTGCCGGGTCGTAGGGAAAAAAGAAAAGAAGAAGACGTCAAAGATTGCTGGCAAAAGGAAATTTACAATAAACTTCGCAATTATCCCGAGAGCCCCCTCAGACAAAAAAGGCTTTGTGATTTTCAATCAGATTGTTGAAAAGCTGAAGGGTTTCTGGGAGTGGGATTTTGCTTTTATTTTCAAAGCCCCAAAACGTGGGGAAAAACCTCCCCCCCTAAAAAGCCAACAAAACAGGTGTTTTGGGCATTTTTTACGTTTATTTGGGGTTGGATTTGGGATACCCCCCTTTTAAATTTTTTTTTTTTGTTTTGTGTGTATTTTTAAAACGCATTTCTAAAATATGTTACCAAAAAATTTTTTTCATTTTTGTAGCGACATTTTTTTCCCAAAGGGTAATTTAGTAAAAAAGTAAGTGGCTTGCATTTCCCCCAAAATAGAAATGTATTTACTCAAAACCGCCTATCCTCAATTTTGGTTTTTTTAGGCCAGCCGCTAGGCGTTTCTCTGATTCCCCAAAAAGGCCTCCAAAGAGTTTTTTTATTTCGCCCATAGAGAGTGGCACATCTAAGGGGGGGGGAAAACTAGTATCTATGGTTTAAAAACCTTCTTCCACTGGGCTTCCCGTCCCATCTTGTTTTTAAACAAATTTTAAAAAAAATTGTTCCCAAAATAACTCCAAAAAAAAAAACCCTTCCCAAAAATCCCAAAAAAATTTAAAATTTTAAAACAACTTAAATTAGCACAATAAAGCATTAAAACCCATCATCTACAAAAAAATGTTTTAAAAACTCTCACTACCCCATCCCTTTAAAGACAAATGAGATATTTTAAGTCCCCATTAGCAATGCTTTTTTAAAACCCTTTTTTGAAAATCCAGCAACCACCTTGCCCCTTTTTAATGGAGAACTTGGAAAGGGGACCCCACAAAAACCACCTCATGTCTTCAAAGGGAAATACAAAAAATTCCCTTTTTTGTTTCCCTACTGTTCACACAAACCTCAACTTTCCCCCTTTTAAAACCAAAATTTTTTCACCCACTGTTTTAAATAAAAACCCCTTTTTAAAAACCCTTTTTAAAAATGAGAGCATTTTTAAAAATTAGTTTTTTAAGGCTGTTGGCGGTTGCCATGGAATTTTTTAAATTTTTATATTTTATTTTTTTTTAATAAATTTAAAATTTAAAATTTTTTCGCAATAAAATTTTGTGGAAAAAAAGAAAAACAGTATTAATTTCCCATTACCATTTTTTTTCGTGAAAAAACCTAGGCCTAAAATACAAACAAAATTATGTAAAATGCACTTATAAAAGTGTCATCACTATAGTGAGATGGGGTTTGGGCTCTTACCTTTATTCATTTGAAAAGGGTTAGAAAAAGAAAATTTGGGAAATTAGGATTTAATTTTAAACACGCGGGAAAAACCCTTGAAAAAAAAAAAAAACTGTCAAACGTATACCAAAAGAAAACCCCCCAATACACTCGCCCCAAAATTCGGTTTTTAAATCCAAAACAGAGTCACTGACTAGAAAAAAAAAATTTAAAGCAAAAGCTTTAAAAAATTTAGTTTTTGGGTCAAAAAAATCTGAATTTTCCCTACAGACAGCCATAAAATTTTCCAACAAATCACGCAAAAAATTTTGGTGATGAGGTTGCCTTTTCCAGTGTAATAAAGGCTACATTTTTAATTCTAAAAAAACTCGAAGGGTTGGCCCGCCATTGAGAGGGTTTTTGGGTTTCCGGGGGGGATTGGGCCCGGGGGGGTGGGGGGTGGTTTGGGTTTTCCCACCTCCCTCCCCCAAAACCCGTGTTTATAATAATTTGGTAATTTGTTTTTGGAAAAAACTTAAAATTGTAATAACTATAAACATATAAAAACATTGGGATAAGTAGAAAACCCGTTAAAAAACGGGGTTTTCGAAATAAAACGAAATTTTAAAATTTCCCCCCCAAAAAAGCAAAATGGGGGACGAGATGTTAGTTCAGGGCCCAATTATCCCAAAAATTTAAAAAAGCGAAATAACGCGATTTTGAAAAACCCTTCACCACGAAATCTAAAAAAATTTCCTGTAAAATTTGCGAAATAACACCGAAATTTAAAAAAATTCATCAAAATAAAAAATTAACCGTCCCACCCGGGTTTCCCCCGCGGGGGCTTTTTGTGATCTCTGTGTTTTAACCAATCCCCCACCTCCATGCGTCGGCAGCCCACTGGCCCGCCTCTCCGCCCACGCGCACCGGCATGCGCACGTGTCGACCATGAAAACCCAACAAACAATTCCCCGGGGCCAGCCGAACTTGGGCCTACCCCCTTCGGCGGCCTTCGGTATGCACCGACAAACGTGATTATTCCTAGTCAAGACGTCTCAACTTTTGGGCCTACTACTCTACCGAGCTGGGCAAAATCCCAAAAGTGTCTGTGTCATTTAAAAAAAAACGCGCAGAAAAATTTCGAAAAGGGAAATTTTTTATTTTCGAATGGAAGAATGGAAGACCGACCACATTGACGTGTGCCAGATTCTGTGCTCTAAAAATCCCCAGTATCCCCTTTTGTACGAAACCTTTAAGGCAATATGGTTCCCACTTTAATGTCGATGTGAGAGGTCTTTTTCTAAAACTCTGTTTTTGGACTGACAGGCGCAGAAACCTGAAAACCCGAAAAAGTTGAGATTTTTACCTGGTGGCATTTAAGTAAACCCTAAAAAATGTTTTACTCCCCCAAAAAAGGACAGTAGTTTTATTTAGTATTTTTGGGAGGGCTACCTGGGTTTCATTAAAAATTAAAAAAATTTTCACTCCGTGACTCCACCAAAAATGGGCAGTATTTTTTTTTAGTAGTTTTTAGTAGGGTACCATGGGGGCATTTAAAATTAAAAATGTTTAAATCCCCAAAAAAGGACAGTAGTTTTTTTTAGTATTTTCGGAAGCCACCTAAAATTTTTCCTCCTTTTTCCTTTTTTTTTAGTGTTTTTTTAACAATTGCACCTTAAAATAATAACCCTCCAACGCGAAATTTTTAAGTTTTGAAAACAAATTGGGGTAAAAATAAAAAAAATTTCGTAGGTCTCTATTATAATACTAAAAAAAAAAAATACAAAATACCAGTACAACAAAAAAACATTTAAAATAATTTACCATATGCTAAAATCTACACAAAATTAGTCCCGGATGGTATTACCGGCGGGAAAATTTTTGTAGGGCCTAACGGTTTTTTCAATGCTCATACCCCCCCACTTTAAACCCTGACTGTACTATTCTGCCCGGAGAAGAATTCCAAATTGAAGTCTCCTTTGTAAACTTGCCAACACATTTCAATGTTTTACCGGTACTTTTATATCTTATTTGTCTTAAATGTTTTGTTTGTTAATTGTTTGTTTGTTCTTCAGTATTCATTACATAAAGTTTTTAACTTTTTTTAGATGGTGATGGAGATTGCCAAAGTGTGCCCCCCCATAAGAAAATGAGCCTTATTTAATGTCATCCTTAGCCGCTTACGGAGAACAATTAGTAAAAAAAATAAAATGTAATGGTATAATGGCGCTTCCAGATACAACTGCAGCCTGAAGCAGTACCTGAAGACCGGTACGCCCTCGGTGCGAGTGTCCACTCTCCTCCTTGCGCAGCTACTCGAGGCCGTGTCACACATGAACATGCAGGGCGTCGCGCACCGCGACCTCAAGAGTGACAACGTCCTGCTGGATCTGTCCGAGGGAGACGACACGTGCCCCCTGCTGGTCGTGACGGACTTCGGGTGTTGCCTGGCCGACCGGCTTCACGGGCTGTCCCTGCCGTATCACTCGCATGACACAGAGAGGGGAGGGAACGCCGCGCTCATGGCTCCCGAGGTGGGTGAATTAATGCGAGTATAGTGTAGGCCTCGGGTACATTTAAATTTATCAAGTTCAAAAAGTGGGGTGCATACAGCCATTACATACAGTTTTAGTTTTCAACTCGGTCTCTCTCTCTACACTCACTGAGGAAGGTCACGTGGACCGAAAACATTTTGATTATGTTGTTTATTTGTTTATTTGTTTATTTGTTTTTATGTTATCTTTTGCGGCATGCCTACTCCATTTAAGGTAAGCTGTTGGCACCCTATCTCTTTCACAACATAACCTAATAGTTTAAAATGACATGATGAATGATGATAGTTAGGGGTGTGCGAAGCTTCGAAATTATCGATTCCGAATCGAATCTTTTAATATTCAAATTTGATTCGTTGGTCGAATCCGAAATCGTAAAAATTCAAAGTACTCGAAAATTTGAATCCGGCGCCAAACTCCCGAGAAACTCGCAAATATATCAACAGGTCAATTTTATGGTTTGCAATCAATCACAAGATAACATGGCCGCCGCGTACGTAAACGAAGAATTTCCGTTTGTGTCTTGTTGTTCAAGAAATTTTAATGTTTTTTCTCGCATGTAGCATTCGAAAAACAACAGTGCGCTCTCTTCTCTCTTCGTCGACGATGCTGGCAGGCTGCCTGCAGCGGTTGCGCAAGTGGACGGCGCAGCACGCTCTGTCTCTCTCACTTGGGCGAGCCCTAGCCGGCCGGCTGCCAGCTCGAAAGATAGGCGGGCGCCGTGTTTACGTCAGTCAGTCTCCCCTCCCTTCACATAGCGATGCGTTTGCATTACGTGAACGATGCCCATGTTCGAACTCGTACATAATAATAAGTGCGGGTCTATGAAAAGTAGGGTTGCCGTTCGATACAAATTTCAGTATCGATAATCAGACCAGTTAAATCGATTATCGATCGCGATAATTGATTTAAAAAAATATTGATCGATAATCGATAATCAAATCAAAATTAGGCCTAAAATTGCTTGTATACCGACGCGGACCGTGGACCTTTTGCGAGTGCATCCTATTTGCTCAGAACAGGGTTTTTCCACGCTATAATAGCAACGTCTTTCAAGAGCTCCTTCTCCCCCACGCGTCTGGCCGGCGCGACGAGAGCGAGCTTAGTGGAGTAGACAGACCGCGCTATACTACCCGGCTTGAGTGTTGTCTTTGTGGAGGTCGTTCTTCTTGGATATCATGGTTCTGTGAAGTTTCATTTCATCTTTTGTTGAGATTGTCGTTCATTCATTTACGAGATATTATCAGTTTAACTATTCAATGCTCCGATATTTATTACGTGACGAGACGAGATGAATATTGTTAGACATTAGTTTGGAAGACGACGTAATATTGGTGTGAGAGAAGTGATAAGATAATATTATTGTAGCACTACGGAAAGAAGAAAAGCGATTACGAGTTGGCGTGGACTGGGGAGGAATGCATCTCGATAAAATACTTGTTGACCTTGCTTGGCCGTGACGCCCCGAGGTTGTGCAATCAGCGCCTGATCGGCGCGGGAATGCAGCCGCCTGTCGCCCGAGCCGAGCCGGCCCGTAACACACACGCGTCATGCTGGTGGCCTATACTGCACAGTGCAGGGGCTTCGTACTTCACGCCTTACGAGTGTTGTAGATCTCGCAGTGGACGCATTTTTCACGGAATAAAGCAATTAATGCCTTAACTGGTACTATTTTATGAAGTTCTGCAGAGCGGGCGGTAAATTACAAAATTTCGGGCGGGCGAGCTATTCGATTATCGAAATATCGATAATCGATTCTGGAAGACTGAATCGATTATCGATCGTTTCGGGAAATAATCGTATCGATTATCAAATGGCAACCCTAATGAAAAGGCCAGCGGATACAATGAATGTTATGTTTTGGCCTACTAATATGCTCTCAAATGGCAGCAAGAAGTTTCCTCGCGATGTTGTCTTGAAAAGTAGAACAATGCCAAAAGATTAGATAGGATAGGCCTACCGCGCGAGATAAATACTTCGCGTTCAGAAAAGGCTGGATGGTTGAAGTCTCGAAAATGTGGTAAAAACAATTTAAAAACAAACACGGGACCATGAAATGATGGCATGTCTAAGTTACCTACTTGTTTCGTGTGAGGTAAACCAATTTTGGATTCGGATTCGCGAATCTTTTTGCTTGGGATTCGAGATTCGGATTCAAAATTCAAAATTGGATTTGCACACCCCTAATGATAGTCTAATGTTTGGTGATGGTATTTAATAATAATAATAATTTAATTTAATTAATTTTAACTGTCATATTACCATTTTCCAAGGACAGTTCTGGTTTTCAGGTGCCTGTCTTGGTGTGAGACATTGACCAGAGGCTGGATTACTATACTTTTTATCCCTGGGTTAGCTGACTTATTAAGGGTGAACCTTATTTTGATTCGATAATCGATTGCATGCACGATAATCGATATTCAAATTCATATTGAACGGCAACCTTAGTATATTTGAGGTTTGGGCAAAAAAATCAATATTTCAATATGATACCGGTACATCCATAAGTGGAAATATTTTTGATATCGATATTTGGCTTCATACCGAAATATCAATATTTAGGCCTACACAAAATGATAAATTTCGTAATTTTAGTGGAGGCGCCAGGTAGGCAGTCAAAATTAAATTAATATGGCTGGTGAACATTGTGGAGGTGCCGGGTCATAAAACGCGATTGTGAGATCGTAAAAATAGTTAGATGGGCTTATGGTGATACCTTATCAACCCTATTTGGCCACAAATTAAAAAATAAAATTAAAAAAAAAAAAAATTGAAATTATTTTATTTTTTATTTTTTTGGAACATTTACATTTCCATATATCGATATCATATCGAAATTTTTCGTGTGATATCGATAATTGAATGATATGTCATATATTTATTTTCAAATGTTCTTGCAGGTGGCTTGTGTCCAGCCTGGCCCGTTCACCAGCATAAGCTATTCGAAGTCCGATCCTTGGGCAGTCGGAGCAATCTGTTACGAACTGTTTGGCCTTGAGAACCCGTTCTACCAGCTGAAGGAGAATAAGCCGTTGTTGAGAAACGTCTCGTACAAAGAGGAGGATCTGCCCGAGCTGCCGGAGGCTGTTCCGAGCACGGTGGCGCGCCTGGTGAGGAGTCTGCTCAACAGGAACCCTGCAAAGGTAAGACAAACGTAGGACTTACTTGTATCTTGCGTAGCATTGTCATTTTGTGCCTACTTGTGTAGATAGGCTAAAAAATAACACATAGGCCTAATAGGGAATGTTCCTTAACTTTTTTTATCACCACTGCATTTAGAACTTCATTCTGAATAGGGCTGTGCAAATTTGTCAAAATGCCTCCCCGGGTACCCGAAATTACGAGATTTTAAGATTTTTTTACGATTACAAAAAAAAAATGAATTTAGTCAATTATCTACTTTATATTGACAGGTCATCAGTTCATCACTTTTAACACGCACGTTCTCATCAACGTAAACATGTCGACGGTCTTGAGCGCCAGAGATGCTCGTTTCTAATGTTTAGCTGTTGAAAACGCACATTCATTAGGAACTGATGTTGCCGGAATGCATTAATATCTCCGCCAGTCACTATCGGCGATTACGATGAATAGGGCTGCGCGCGCAGCGTGTTGGTGACGTCACTCACCGGAGCTCGACAGACGAAATACGAGCGCGTATTAATGACGAATTACTTACTGCCGCCGATGCGCGCGGATGAGTGCAAGACTGACCGGCGGCGACGTTAAATGAGCGGAATTTGAGACGAAAAACAGTCAAACGAGTACCGGACGACTCATTTCATTACCCGGGCTATTATCAACGGGCTGGTACCCGGGTACCCGTTCACAGCCCTAATTCTGAATACGTTAATTATATTTTTTTAGTATTTAGATAAGATTTTCATTCATGCATGCCCCCCCCCCCCCCACACATGGCCGGCCGGTCGATTAGAGCACGCTACATAGATCCGGCACGTGTGTTGTCTTTGTGCAGGTCGTGCTTCTCGGATTCTCGGAAATCTTAGTTCTGTGAAGTTTCATTTCAGCCTTTGTTGTGATTGTTGTTCACTTTCTATTTTTTATGGGTAGAGAAAAATTTTCAACTTTTACTTGGAAGACGACAAATATTGGTCTGGGGAAAATGATAAGACATTTTAAAGTAGCATAGGGAATGAAGAAAAGCGATACCGAGCTAGGCGGGGGTGGGAGGAAGCACTCGATTGATGTTGTGTTGACCTTTGAGTGGGTACTACAATACGTTTGTGAAAAGGGCGAGGTGAGCAACCCGGCCCCTGAGGGCGGCAAGTAAGCCGCCCCAGAAAACACACGCACCCCCATGCAATTGCCTACACTGCAACAGGGCGGGGGCGATCGACCTTAAAGTGTGTTGTAGATTCGCAGTGGAGAAATTTTCCCGGAATAAAGCGATATGTTTTGATGGAAATTTGTAAATTTTCTGCAGAGCAGCGGTTAATTACAAAATTTGGGAAAGGGGCGAGCTATCCTATTCGATTACGATTTTACGGGAAATAATTGTATTGACCTTATTCGAACATCGATTATCAAACGGCAACCTTTTGTTTTTGGTTTTCACCATTTCTTACCCCCCACATCAATTTGCACTTGGTAACCCCCTATTCCCTGTTATTTTTTTTTACTAGATAACCCCAAAAGCAAAAATTTTGTTGTATTGTGGACTTACGTTCTTTAGGCTACATGTTTGAAATTCATCATGAACATTTGAACCCTAAAAATGGTTTTAAAGGGAAAAAAGGTGGATTGAAAAAAGGAGGGGCTCTAATGCCCGAGGAAGGTCACGGGAGAAAAAAATTTTGTTATTTTTTTTTTTTTTTTGTGTTTTTGTTTTAGTTTTTTTTGGGAAAATTTTCCTTTTTCTTTTGGCCCCCTTTTCCTTTAAACCCCCCAAAAAAAAATTTTTTTAAATTTTTTTCTCTTTTCCTTTTTTTTTTTTTTTTTTTCCCCCCTGGGGGCCTTCTTCAAACCCCGAATTTTTTTTAATTTTTTTCTTTTTAAAAAAAAAAAAAATTTTTTTACTAATTTGTAGTAGAGTGCGGCACATAATTTGAAAGTAAAAAAAATGGACTCAGTTCACGGTACAAATTTAAAAAAAAAAAAAATGCAGGGTGGAGGTGCCGGTCCGGGATTTATATATTTTCCCTATTTTGAGGGATTGATATCCCTTTAATAGCCGGGTTTCAAAAATGGGTTTAGCCGAAAGGGTGTTAAAAGCAAACTTAGAACGTGATCTTACTAATTTGGTGTGCTAAAACCAAAAAACCGGGTGCCCAAAGTCCGAGGGGCTCTAACCCCCCATTACCCCCCCCCCCCCAAAAAAAAATCAAAATTTTGACAAATTTATTCATTTACTCGCACTTAAAACGCGATTTTACTAACTTTATGTGCAAAAACCCGAAAACCATGTAACTCGAGTGATGTCTCTAACCCCCGCCCCCCATTACCCCCCCCAAAATAAAAAAAATTACACTTTATCCATTGTATTAGAACCGATTTTAACTAATTTTGAGTTGCTTAAAACCGAAAATCGATGTTCCCCAGAGCCCGATCCCCTTAACCTCCCCCCTTTACCCCTTTCCCCCCCCCCTCATCAACAAAAGTTTGATATAATTTTTTTTGTACTTGAACGCGACTGAAATTTTGGTGGGGCTTAATCCGAAATGGCGTTGCCCAGGTGTCCGATGGTCAAACACCCCCCCCCCTTTCCCCCCTACCCCCAACACAAAAATTTTGACATTAATATACTTTTTTTGTTCGTACTTAATGCGATTTGATAATTTGGTGTGTGAAACAAAAAAAACATGTTCCCGGACATTCAAGAATTTACCCCCCCCACTCCCCCTCCCCCCGGCCCCTTACCCCAAAAAAAAATTTAAGTTTACAAACATTTGCAACAAAAATTTGATTTTACTAATTTGGTGTGTTTAACCCAAAAACAATTTTTTTCCCCCGTTGCCTCCACCCCCTACACATCCCCGCAAAAAATTGATGTCAAATTTGCATGAATTTTTTAAATACCTTTTAAACGTTATTTTTTTAACTTTAGTGAGAATTTGCTTTTAATTAGTACATGATTTATTGATTTTAGTGTTTCAATATAAAAAATTAACATGGAAGTCTCGATAGCCTCCAAAATTTACCGTGTATTCCCTATTTGAATGTAATCCAAAGGTTAAAGTGACACAAACCCCCCCCCCCCACCCGTTGCCATTAACCCCCATTTGTGCATTAAAAAGTTAACCCACCCCACTACAAATAAAGTCTATGTGTATGAGAGAAATACAAAATTTGCTAATGTTAGATGTTGACTCACAGCCCCTGGGGGTTTCATCGACATTTTAAACTTAAATGGCATCATTCCCAGTTCATTGTCAATACCTATAAGTATTTGTAAAAAGATGATGATTTTTCCTGCGCGCAAAAGAAATTAAATTACAATTTGCTTAGAATGGTTTCTTGGTGGGGAATCCCGGTACAACCAAACCCCAACCCAGGTGTCAAACTTACTTAATTTAACGCAAACACTACATTTTGACACAGAGTTAATATTTTCGATTGACTAATTTTTGAAATTACCCTCCTTTTCCCCCTCAAAATATGTGAATGAAGCATGTTTTGACGGTTTTTGGAATGCATTCAATGTTTTTACTTATTTCAAGGACCTAAGTTTAGAAGTTTTTAGTCATCTCATGCCTCCATCTTTGACCATTGACTTTATCGGGCTGACTGAACTGTAGGCATGAGGACCTTTCTTTGGGATTCGCGGTCATTAATTTTGTCCCCACTGTTTTTTGGCAAAAATATACTTTTCACAGCCACAATCGTCCTATTTGTTGCGGTACAAATAATTAATTATATTTTTTTTCATCTCCGTTTTGTTCTTTACAAAGATATTTCTTATTCTTTGAAGAACTGAGTGTATTTTTCCAGCAAAACCCTGAGCAAATAAGGGTTAATCTTTCATCGAAGGCAACCTTACTAGCCATCCCCTTTGCATTGTCGCCATTTTTATTATTTAATGTTCTTCGTACTTCGCGACGAAAGAAAAGAAAACATATCAGGGGGTTTTCTCAATTTATTGAACTGGAAACAACCACGCGAGAGGGATTTTTTAATTTTCCAGATAGTTTTCCCATAAAATTTTGGGGTGGTATTTTGTTTGTCTCCCTTTAGGCTATGAAACCAAGAGTCGTACGCTCATTACAGGCTGCTTTTTGGAACATTTTAATATGCTACTAATCATACCTCAGTCAAACTTCGATTAAATTTTAATTGGGCTTTAATTTGCCCAAAAAACACAAGCTGGTCCCAATCAAACCTTGGGATTACTCATTTTTTTTAGTGTTTGGCTTTTTACACGGCTCAGGGTGAAGTATTATCTTTGCAAACAGCTTCTCACAATAGAAATATGGGGAACACGACTTTTTAATCGAAAGCCAATTGATAGGTTTTTTTTTGCTACCCCCATAGGCCTTCAACCCCTTTGCAGAGAATTAGGCGCCTAGCAGAGGAGTTAAAAAAGTGTTTTTGTAATTTTGACCCATTTTAAATGGAAAGAATGTTCTCACCCCAACCATAATGGAATGATTGTCGGTCCTAAATAGCTCGATTATGATTATGATTTATTTTTAGAGTATTTTAAAATTCATTTTACGTTTTATGGCGGTTGGAAAACCTTTTAAAACGCCCCAAAAACGTGGCTTTTTTTTGAGGTACCTGAGTGTACAGCACCTATACGGTAATTAGGTTTAAAGGTTTTGTGAAATAAAAACTTCAGTAGACAAACCCCTTACCCACTACTTTATGGGTGAATTTGGTTAAAAACAAATCCAATGATAATTTTGAGTATTTTTCTAAAATTCTGGCGAATATATGAAATCCATGACAAACCTTCAGTAAGGATTTTAAGTGTGGGGTTTTGATAAAAGGTATAGACCAATTTGTAGCTACGATGCGAAATAGTGAGAAACCTTATCGGGAAAATATTATTACATACATGATTTTTGTGCGCTTAAAGTAAAAAAAAGATTTTTTACAACAGCCGAAGGGTTTAGGGGCCACAATAAAAAATAACCTTTTTCTGCAAATGTTGACAGCATTATAAGTAGGTCATTACTAAAATTTTAAAAAATAAGACAATCAACAAACATATTTTGCCAAAAGAAAAAACGTTTTAAAAAATTATACTGAAAAAAAAACAAAGTTTGACCTTTATGACCTTGCTGACCACAAAATTAATTTTTTCAAATTAAATATTTTTTTTTTTGGAAGACCCTTAAAAATCTTGATTACATACCATGGGACTAAGTTTTAAAAAATAATTTTTAAATTAAATTTTTTACATTTCATTTAAGGGATGATTAGACCCCCCCACCAAAAGGGGGTTTTAGGGGGTTTTTAGGCCCATAAATTTTGGGTATTAAGTGTTTTTTTTTAAACCCAAAGATACCAAATTGTTCTTTGCAATTTGTCCTTTGGTTCGGCCTCAAAATTTTTGGATAGTCCCCCGGGCAGTAGCGGGGAAAGTCCGAAGTAATTTCACCCAAAGTATTAAAAAAATTTCCCCCCAAAGAGATTTTTAAGGGAAATTTTGATTTTCAATGGCTTGTTCACGCGACTTTTACTCACCACGCTGCGCATTTTCTAACCCCCCCCGCCGTTGGATGCCCGTAAAGGGGAGTAGAGTGTAGACGGCGGTGAAGCCCAACTTGCGGGGGTTTTTGGCTGCTCATATACTGTCAGCAGCCTACTGTTTTTTCTGTCAGTTTTCATAGTTTTTTTGTTTAAAGCAAAAGCCCAATTGCTGTGTTATTCGTGCAAAGGGGGGAGGAGGCATTACTGTGTGTTTATTACTACAAAAAAATACAACAACATAATTACGGAAATTGTGTCTTTTTTGGCCTCCCGCCACGTAACCCTCTCATGCAAAAATAAAAACTGGCTTGGGGCTAAGCCCCAGGGTTGTGAGGGATGCAAGTAGGGCCCAGGCCCATACTGCTAATTAAATAACTTTTTTGATATGCCAGGCACATCTAATGCTGAAGAAAAGCCTAGGCCCTAGCCTTAGTGCCTTAAATTCCCAAATAGGCCAGGTCTAATCTCAATAACAGGCGGCCCAGGTTTAGACTTCCGGGACCATGTGCTTTTGCTCTTTTTTAATTTTTCCCATCGTTTCCGTTTTTATTTTTAAAAATTTAAGAAAAAAAATAGATATGAATAAAATTACTTTAAAAAGGCCGGACTACTTTCGTAAAACCATTTTTAAAAAGGGAAAGGAAAACAATACGTAAAAAAAACAATCGAGGAAGCATACGATTTTACAATGCAGAGCCTCTATACATAGTTTATTTCAAACACCGCCACGGTTTAGGGCAGGGTCCACTAGATACCCAAAAAGCAGCTCGGGAAAAAGTATTAGTGAACCCCGTTTTTTGGGGGTTTGTGCAGTGGCGCGATCTGGTGGGGGCTTTTGGGGAAAAAGCCAATTTATCTTATTTACTGAGTGTTCGTTAACGTCAGGAGTATAACAGCCTATTCATCAATGCTATGTTTGTCAGTGTAAATTTTAAATTTAAAACCCCCTACTTTATCAGCTTCTTTGTGTTTAAAAAACTTAATTTAAAACCAATTTTAAACCAGTTTAAGCTAAAAAATTTTGGGAATACCATCCCCTCAGACTTTTGTTTTGTGACAAGAATCAAATTTTTTAATAAATTTTTATTTTCCCAAAATTACTTTTAACCAACTAGGTACCCAAAATGTCTAAAAATTTCGAACATTTGCCCAAAAAAAAAAGGGGTTTTAAAAGGGTTTGAAGTTTTAAGTCACGTTGGGCAACATGGTTTTCAAATTTCAGCGAAAAAATTACCTATAAGAAAAAAAGCCCATGTTCCCCGCTTTTAACACAAAAATCGGCGCACTTTCAACGAAAAATTTTAAAGCCCCAACCGGGGTTGGAACTAGGCTATAAGTTGGGCGAAATTTTATACAGTTCAAAATTTTTTTTTAAAATTGAAGTTCGTTTTTTTTTTAAAGGGCCCGGACAAAAAAAAACAAACCTTACCACTTTTAAAGTTGAAACTTTTATGACAAAAATTTTATAAACTTTTTAACACTAAAATATCTACTATTGTTGGGGGAAAGTAGGGCCCATTATTTTACCCCCCCCCCCCCCCCGGGACCGTACTAAAGGTTTTGGTTCGAGTTCGAAGTTCTAATTTTTTTTTAAAATTTAAATTCGAGTTTTAGTTCGAAAACTAAAAACCCGGGTTCGCCCCCCCCTAATGGGCCCATGAACCCCCCCCCTTGGGGTGATGGGGGCCAAATGTTTTGGGGTTTTGGGCAGCCCATACCCTAGCCCAGGGGTCCGGGGAAACCCGCAGCTCCTGAGTGGGTCTCGGGTTGGGGTCTTAGTTTTGTTTTCTTAAGTCAAATTTAAATTTAACCGCAGCTGTCATGAGCGACGCAAATAAATGCAAAATACTGATGAAAATTCGTAAAAAACAGTGATTGGACTAACAAATTGGTTTTGAAGCCCTTCAAAGTGGCATTGTTTAAATCAGCATAACCAAAACAGGAAAAAAAAAAATTGCGTCATCTTTATTCTACTTGTGCGTGCGTGGGGGCGGATGACGAAAAGGTAATGTAACAGACAACACCCAAAACGTTGGAGGTTAGTTTCATTAGGTTGTCATTTCAAAACAATTTTTTCATAAAAAATTGAACGGGGCCTGGGGCCCCTTTTGGTGAGGTGGGGTGACGGACAAACGCTCGCGTTTCAAATACCCAGAACAAAAACCGAAGTCGTTCAAATTGTCGCGCTCCCGAACCAAAATTTTGGGGTCCCCGCCCGCACACCCCTACTACTGTATGAAATCAGTGGTGAAGGGTTTTTGTTTGATTTTTTATCTACACACAGTCAATGAAGAAGGTTATGTAGGACTATAGGGGGGGCCCAAAACTTTGGAGTTCAAAATTTAAAGTTGAGTTCGGTTTATCAAGATTCCTACTTAAGAGTCGAAAGCAGGGCGAGCGCTTAAATTTTCGGGGACTACCTAAACTAAATCGCCGATCGGTAGCTCTTAAATACATTTGGTTTTCCCCCCTTGGGCCCTAGGTACCCCCCTTACCACCCACTTTTCAAACCACGAGATATTTTTTGGGTGGCGAGTTGACGATTTATGCGACTAACTGCCAAATGGGAAAAAACGCGTTGTTGGATGAGGTAATTGGAGCATTGAGTCCCCTGGTTAGCGGTTTTTCTGTTTTTCTGAGAAAAAAATCTTTACTTCATTGAAATTTTTTAAAAAAATTTTTTAAATTAAATAAAAAAAAAAATTTTAAATTTTTTAATTTTATAATTAATCGTAATTTAAAAATCAAAAAAAAATGTAAAATTGTGATTTCATGAGAAATAATTTTCGATGCGTTAAAAACGGGGCAGTTTTTGTCAAGATTTCAAAGGTCCCAGAAATTTATCCAAAGGAGTATCGTTTAGCGGAATCGTTTTAAACAGCAACAAAATAAAAATGAATAAAAAAGAAAAAAAAAAGAAAAAAAAAATTTCCCGGTTTTTTTTCGCCGCTACGCTCCCCACGCTCATCCAATTTTAATGTACAATCTCATGTATAGAGAGTAAATTTCATGTAGAAATAGGGAGAAGGTTTTAAAACTATTAAAGGCCCCAATGTAAGACAAAAGTTTTACGCTGTTCAAGTTAGCGGATGAAAATACCGGGGGGCCGCCCCCCTACCGTGTCTGTTTTTCCCTGGAAACAGCGTTTTAAAAAAATTTTCCTTTTTTAAAAACATTTTTTTACTTTTTTTATTCCCCCCAAAATTTTTTGATTTCCGGGGAAAAAAATTTTTTTTTTACTTTTTGCAAAAAACTTAAAGGCGGGGCCCTTTTATTTCCGATTCCTAGCTGTTTACCCTATAATAGAAAATTTAAATAGTAAATTTTACTTGTTATTTATTTAAAAGGACCCTAACGTTAGGGATAAAGCACACCTAGCCTAGGGGGTGGGGGAGTAGGGGGCCCATGTGGTCAAAACCCGCACGGGTTTGGGGGGGAAGGGGGGTTCTCACGTCGCGGTGTCACGTCTTGCAGTTCGGGTGTCATTTTCATCGTCGCCGGGGGGCGCAAGGGGGGAAGGGGGGCAAGGTCCGACGACGATTGCCAGAGCTCGCCTTTGTTTCGGGGAGAAGATTCTCCCCTTTTGTGATTTCAGGGGGGCTTTTTTTTTTTGAACGCTTTTCATTTACGGCCAGTTAATTTACCCCGGGGCCAAAAAAAAAATTTGACCTTTTACGCTAAAAAAAAAACATTTTGGGGTTTAATTCCGTCTTTCCCGCCCCAAACAGGTTTAAAAGGGCGGCAAAATTGGGGCGGACCCAGGCCAATCAGGGTTTACCCCCCTTGGGGGGGAAAACGAAAAAATTTAAAATTTTAAAATTTTTAAAATTTTAAAATTTTTTTGATTTCCCCCCAAAGTTTTAAATTTTAAAAATTTTTTGGGCTTTTTGTTTGGAAAAAAAATTTCCCCGGGATCCGTTTTGACAATTTGATTATCGGGGTAATTTTTGGGGCCTTTTTTTTTTTCCCCACGGTTTTTATAGGGGGGGACAAAAAAAAAGAAAATTTTAAATTTTTTATTTAATCTTGGGGGGATAACCTACCCCGTTACATTTTGCAAAAAAAAATGCCTTAGCCCTTTAAAAAATTACCTTGGTTTAAAAGTTTCCCCCCTACATGCACTTTCCTTTAA